>JAKWJD010001758.1:19166298-19266298 GCA_027705065.1 Solanum peruvianum
TGCCACTCGTCCACAGCTTATATCCCTAGCTCTTCCTCTACCCTTGCCTTGACTGCAACATCCCGCTGAAGATTTCTAAGCTTGATTATTGACAAGAGATACGGTGCTAACGTCGTTTAATCTAGTGTTAACCATATGTTGATTGAAGAGTGAACAAAGTTAGATATTAATTTGAATCGACAGATACCAATTGAAATCAAATTATAACACGAATGAGACAAGAGAAAACAAAGATATTACCTGAAGTCCTATGTCCATTTAAAGAAAAGCACAAACATCTCCATATCATTTTCCAAGACTCTACTAGACTCATTTTGGTACATCGATATCAATAAATATAGACTTCAATACCAACTTTGTCACAACCCAGACCATCGTGATTGGACCCCACACTAACTCTCCGGTGGGAGAACAATTAATACTAATTAGCTAAAAAACTCTAGTCAAAATCCTAAGGAATTTAAGTTACGAAAGCAAGTAAAATACTAAGAAAAGGAAATAGGGAAATCCCTTAAACTCCAAACAAAAGTCTAACAACACAAGATGTGGAATATACACCTAGAACATGAAAGTCAATGTACAAAAACTCAAACAAGATACAAAATCAAAACAAGAAGGGTTACAACCCCAAACAAATTTACTAATAACAAACTAGAAAATCTAAGTACGAATTATGGACTTAGAAAAAACGAGAACTCATGGACCCGTGGATGAACTAGCTCACCCTTGAATTCGATTGACAATGACTGATCATATAAGAGAGGTATGTCAATAGCCATCTGCAAATGGTTTGTCCTCGACAAAGAAAGAGCATGTGAAGCATTAGTACACAACCATAATTTATTTGTAGGATCACACGACTATCCCAGTAAGTGCAACATACATAAGTCAATACAATATAATAATAACATGCATACATCAAATATATACAATACCATCATTATATATGAACAAGGCATAGTTTGACATTTTATTTAACCCAAACCCAATCTGTTAGTATACCTGAATGTGGTACCCGATCCAATATTTATGTCAGAACGTGGCAACCAATCGAAGGTAGTGTTTCGGAATGGAACATCCGATCCATTAACATCCCACTATCAGAATAATAAGTACATTCTCAAGATGATATAATAAAGTTATTATTCATGGCATTCATCATTAATCTATATCATTCATGAAAAGTGTGATCAATAATGCAACACTCTCATACATACATGTATCGTAATGAAGCAAGAACAAACATACATCAAACAATGGTAGAATAACAATCATCATGTACCTCAAAACAAGCTTGAAACCCTAAGAAACTTGATCCTTCCCTTTCTAGATTCATTCCGCTTGTTCTTGGTCTAAAAAAAAAATAACACGGAAATGAATAAACAATCACTAGTTACCTAAATTACTAATGTTTATATGAACCTCAAATCGAATCCATGGTCTAATTATCACAATTAGGGTTGTTTCCATAATCAATTAAAGATTAAAATTCCGCCCCCATCAATAAATACCTATTAGACTACGTTGCACAAGTCAAAAAAATAGATTAAGCGAGGTAAAATCTTACATTTAGCCTGAAAATGGTGGAAATGGAAAAAAAAAAGAGACCTGGGTTCGTTCCTTATCTCTCAATTCAAAAATTGCAGAATAAAACATTTTTGTTGATTATTTACGACTTTAACTCGAGTCTAGCCCGCTATAGCGGTCGTCACCCCCTACATGGGCTCTGCCCTGGCGAAAGAAATGCCTCATAAAAGGCTTTCATGGAAATATTGAACCATTATAAGAATTTCAAACCCCAATTTCACAACACGCCTTCAACCAACAACACTCACAAAATACACGTTCACGCTAAGATCAATTTCGGAAGTTTTACTCCCCAAATTCAATTGCGTAAAGTCGTACGGATTTCTTAAAGACTTATCTATCTACACATGTAACAAAATTCATGATTAAATCCCTGATTGTTACATTATTTCATCCAAATCTGACCCAATTTTTTTCTTATTTTATTTTCCATAACCACGCAACCCAGTAACAACAGTATATTCCATGCCTTACCACATACAATTTATTTTACCATAGAATAGGAAGCATATGAATTCTTCTTCACTGGTCACTAAGGCACAACAATAAAACATAGAACATCTTATGTTCCTATCACTCTAATTCTCTTGTTCTCTCTTCGTTTGAAAAATAGATTCATTGACTTTCAACTAAACTATATTCTTATGACATTTGAGAGAATCCTTAAAGGAAAATAACCCATTCATCCACAATGACATATAAATTAAACCATATAAATATGATCTTGTTAGTATGTAATCCTTTACCTCAACTCTATCTTGACCAACATTTTATACATATCGAACAAAAGAAAAATGGCCCACATGAGTAGAAAACAATGAAATAAAAGTATTTCCCAATGTCATCAGTATTCACAATTTCTAATATTTTACTACAATTCTCATAAATGGATTTCTTAGATTTGGTGTTCCTGAATAAATGCTTGATTTCCCACTAATTACGTTACCTGTTCCCAATCTTCATATAAAAAAAGTCAATTATTTTTTCAAATAGGTTAACATCTTCATATGTAGTTTGTTCAAGGAACTAACCAACCTTCCAACAAAACTCTAACTCATAAATACTGTTTGATAATAAGTAGGGACCACATCTAGTTAATAATAAAATCTAGAGTCATATGTCAATTCAATACATTATTTAGAACTGACTTCTTAAAATCCATAAGAAGTTACACATTTTATAATGTCAAGAGAGAAAATATTCATAAATAACTTAGTAAATTGTCTTAAATTGTTGGTGTTCCCTATGAGTATTTGGAATAGTACCATATTATACTATGTATTTTGTCATGTTCACCATCTAAACGTTTCCACAACTGCAGTACTCTTGTTGGAACATGCTAGATCTCATATGGCCTTAACTAATTTACCCATGAATCTTTACCAAAAAGATCTTTAGGATTTGAGTTGTTAGAACCTATGAATCTTGGACGTTCATCTTTAGAAACTCCTAAGCATAATTATTTCTTAAAGTCTAAATCATTATAGGCCTTTAACCTATGTCGCTATTCATTATGTTCATTAATATCTAAAACTCATTACAGGAACATATGTGTGTTAACACTTCATTTACATATTGCTTAAGTGATAGAGTGGTGTTTTATCGCGAAAGAGATATATTACATTTCATAGATGTGCACAAAAATGCCTCAAAGTGTCATAATGACGTGCTTCATGGTCTTTTAAACTACTTCAGTAAGATCCCCTTAATTTGAAGAGTGTTTACACGGTGAACATTGATGACTCCAAACATTGGACTATTATTGTTGTCGGTGACTACGTTCAAGACATGCGTTGCAAAGAAAAATATTGTTAGATTCATGTAGTAGAACCTATTAGTCACACAGATAAAGATGGATGGTAAAGAAATATAGACACATCGTATCATGTCCTAAAATAATACAGATTATAGAAATGGCTGGAAACATAACCATAAATGTGATTATACTATATAACTTGTGCTCAATAGGTCACAAGAATGTCCAGCAGAGTTGTTCTTTTTTTAGGCATGCCCTAAATTTTCCTATCTCTGAAATTCAAACACATAGAAACTATAAACCATAAGATGATATTCATCAATGATCTAGTTGTCACTAAATAAAATCAATTCATCTCTAAATTACGAAAGAAGTCCTAAACTAGTCACTTGACTACAATTTGAAAGACTAATCATGACTCAACTGACAGGAATAAAACATAGAGCGACTCTAATAGTTTTTGAAAGAAACTAAATAAACATAGCAAATAAACAGTTCTCTCACTAGTTAATGAAATCCTCTTCAATACCACTTCAGTTCCCATAAAAATTACCAAGAAGTGAGATGCTATCTCGGTGAGTAATAATACATAACCACAACCATTTAAAGAAGGGACAATTCAGAAAACATGCTAGTATAATAATCACAATTATGAAATGGTTGTCTTTCAGAAACTATAATAATATTCAATCTTATGTCCCTCATATAAGCAAAACAATGTAAATACTTAATAGTAAACTCCAAAGAACATTTACATATCAAATCTTATATATGAGAGGTTTTTCTAAGGATGAATCATGTAATCAGCTTGGCATTCTCTTTTAGATGTAACAAATAACAGTGAACACCGCATAAAGGAGATAAATATTCTTATCAGTAGATCCCTACTCGAGGGGTATGAATAACAGTATATTAGTTCTTTATGTTGATTGGTCTTAGAGGTGTTCCACCCTATGCCCCACTTTTGGTTATGCGTAAACTCCCTAGAGTTCAAGAAATCCCACCAAATCATGATATGAGTAGACTTTTTTTGTATATGATACCCACAAAGTTTTTCCTTTCGTAGCAAAGATATTCTAAAGATATAGTTTAAGAGTATAATTTCTAAGCTAATTGAAATGGTTGTGGAGAAAGATAAAGAAAGATGGGTACATGTGTACCTATTATGGTTCGTAATCCAGTAATATTTGGTGGGACTCCCAAAGGATCTACCAGAAAAATAAAAGACTTGCACATCATATGACAGAGTTGGAGAAGGCTCAAGCCACCATTGCCCGATAAGAAGTGCAAGCCCAAAGAGGAAGAAATCACCTGAAGTATAATTTATTTGGCCCAACAGATAAAAAAGATAAGAACTTTGAGAAATTTCAATGAAGAGGGACTCAATGGCATCTGAAGAGTCCGTGCACTGCCAAAAGGGAGAACATTAGTTGTAGAAGGAGAAATTTGAGAAGGAAAGGTAATGTTGGATTCATTTGCATGATCAACTTAAATCATACTTAGAAGACGATAAAGGCAAAATTAGTCATTGTGTTGATATCGTAGTGGGGAAAAGACAAATAATCATCATGAGAGAAACACTTCGCTATCAACTTGAAGCATCAAAAAAGAAAGAGGCCTTCTGAGGAACAATCTTGGTTGTTATCAGGTTTGGTTGAATAACTGCCATGAAATATAGGATGGTATAGGTGTGAAGTTCATTAGCTGGCGGAACAAACCTACTATGTTATAAAAAATGATCATTTTATGGATAAACCAGAAGTGTTGAGCAAGCACGGGCCATTGTTTCCCATCTACTAAAGGTGTAGTCGAATCTGTATGAGACCCTTGGAGGACACAAAAGCTCCAAAAAGATGATGAATAATGAAGAAGAGTTGAGTTGTTTTTGTTTGTTTGTTTCATCTTGTTTTTTTTAAGACTCAATGTATTTGGTTTAAAGTTTGGTTTTCAAAGAGATCATGTTGTCCATAGTTGTGTTTAAACCCCTTGGTTTTTTCATTTTGCTTAAAGTATTTCAAAATGAATGAAAGTGTTTTCTTTTTCTTTTCTAAATTAATGTTGTTGAACTGTCTAAATTCTGAACTATGTAATTATTTGATTCATACGATGACATGATATGTAAGCAACCCCCAAGTGGTTAGATCACATACTTTTTGAGAAAAGGAAGACAATGAACAAATCTAAGCTGGGATGAGGCAATGACCTTCTAAATTCATGTTATTACGTGATTAAAAATGTGTGATGTGTAAAATTGTCTAACCCCTAATAAGTTTGTTAATTTCTCCTTTCTTTAATAAGCTTTCGGTTGTTAATTTGTGGTAAACTGGAAGAACACTTACTAGGTCTATAGTAAGAGTATCAATGACAACTAGTACTGAAACTATGGTGAACTTGGTGGATATTCTATTCAATTAAACATAAATAGAGTGAGCCACCGTTGAAGAAAATTGGACATTAAGGCATGTTATGGAACAATTGTCGCAAGTCTGGGCCTATGGCCAAGAACCACCAATGTCTATTCCAGGTTTCCTGAGATCACTAGTATCCAATCTTCATCTTATCAGGTCCCGATATTAAATTCTCTTTTACCTCTAGGGTATGATTCATTGGATAATAGTGAGGTCAGACCATCAATAACACACCATCAAGGAATGTGATATAGGAATAATCCCACTGTCACGACAGTTCACCGAATTATACTCTCATGTAACCAATTGTGTCGCACAGTTCACTGCCCATCCAAATCACTACTATACTCATGGGATAGCAATCGGCGTCTCTAACTTTGTACAATTTGGATCCCTTATTGATTTTGAGAGGCACACTAGGGGCTCGGAGCAAGAGGAAATGTTGAAAAAAAAAAGAAACAACTACCAACACATGAAAAGTATGTAAGGGCTAAGAGGACACAAAAGTGTCGCGTTCAAGGACTGTTATATGTTCCCAAATATCCACTTTTCACCAGGCTTAAATCCTCTAAGTTTGATAATTATGACGGGTACAATGATCTCTTATCTCACCTCTAGATATACAACAATCAACTTAGGGGTGTAGGGGGGTAAAAAGGAATTACTCATGGCTTATTTTTGTTAGAAACTAACTGGTGTTATCTCATAATGGTTTATAGACAACTAGATCTCCCACTGGCATATCTTTGATGATATCACTCAAGATTTTTTTAGACAATTTTTGTAAAATGTTGACACTATGCCAGATCGCAATACACTCTCCAATATGAGAAAGAAGCCAACCAAAAGATTCAGAGAATATTCTATCACTGTGAGGGAACAAGAAGCTCGGGTCAAACAACCATTACATGAACAAGAATTGGTTGAAGTCTTCATAGAGGCGCAAGATCCAGATTACGTCCACCACCTAAAAGCCACAATATAAAGACCATTTCAGACAAAAATTAAATTGGAGAAATGGTCGAAAGTGGTCTCAAAAAGGTGGAAGGGTTGTGGTCAAGACAGCAATCAAAGCTAGCACACACGACATTCAGATTGATTAAGGAATTTATGGATATCATAAAAGGGAAGATGATGTTTCTTCGCTAGCGTCACGGTAAAGGGGTGCTCAAAGGAATTCTAAATGTCGTTACCCACCAATTGAGTGACAATCGATATATCCTCAACACTACTACCTTTATGTCCCTCAATATACATTATCTTCATATCCATATGTGGTATTTAATTATTAATCATATGTGCATTCTCCCAATCACCCACATTTTTAGGCCCTAACAAAAGGAAACCTTCACCCACAATGTCCACCCTAGCCCCTTACAGCTCTCGTCTTATGCAAAACTATGCGCAAGAGCGGGGATTGACTAGGAAATTCACTCCATTAGGAGAATCATACTCTAGCTTATTACAAAAGATAAGAAAATATGAGTATTTGATTATATCCCACCATATCATCTTAATCAAAATGCTCAATTGTCTAGGCATACAATACGGATATATTGTAGGACCTTGAAACGATTGATGGAGGAGCTAATCAATCATGTAGTGTTCGTTGTGACATACGATAAAATGACTCCCATAGTGGATATGATGTGCGATATCAAGGAGTATAAACTCCTTTGAAAATGTGAAAGTTGTTTAGGAAGATCACAGAGGTAGACATGTCGTCAAAGAGTTCAGAACTAATCATATCTGTAAGTGTGGAAGGTATCAATATTTATACCATAGTTGTGTGCGTCCAAGAGGTTTCGAAGGGTATTGAATTTTGAGCGGGTATGCTGAATTTGTATGTATAAAAAAACATTTCTTTATATTGATAGACAAAACATGCTATGCAAAGTTGAAAGAACCTATATTTGGTAAGCACGTCCAGTTGCTTCAGGTTCAAAGAATGTTCCTTGGAACTATAACAAAATTGTTTTGCTTACCGAGGAAAGGAGATTGTTGAAGAGGTTGACGAAGAAGGAAGGTTGACGTACTTCGGAAGATAATATTCTTGAGAAGATTTAATATAAAGGAAAATGGCTCAAATATCCAAGTTCTACTTAAGGTTCCAGATTACTCTGTTAAGGAACAATTAAAGAAACCCCTACATAGATTCAGTGTTGTCTCTACTCTTTCACTCAGAAGTACATCATCGTGTGTTTATGAAGATTCTAAATGAAGAACATGTATCGAAGGAGACCACGGAAAATCAGTTAGAGAAAATGGCCAAGTGCATTTTTGAGTCGAACACCATCACTTTCACTAATGATTAGCTGCCCACCAAGGGAGATAGACACAACAGAGCTTTTATTCTTATAGTGGAATGTGAAGGGTACTATGTAAAGAGGCTCACGATAGATAGGGGATCAGGGATAGACATATTCCTCTCTCTACGCTGAAAAGCTTGAAAATCAATCCTGACAGAATTTGCCCCAACAATGTATTTTTTCGAGCTTATAACTACTCTAGGTGGGGTACCATTGGTGAAATAAAGCTAAACATGACAATTGGACTGGTGGACTTTATGATTTTGTTCCAAGTAATGCACATGGACCCATTATAATTTACTATTAGAACTGATATGGATCCACATGGCTCGAGTAGTCCATAAGTTCTAAACTGGGTTGTTAAGTTTGAATACGACCATCTTGAAATTAATGTGAATGGGAGGATGATGTACCTATTTACAGGTATCCATCCATTCGATACATTAAGGCAAAAGAAGGATGTGATTTTATTGTTTACTAGTCTTTTGAGGCCATATCAGCTGATCGCTTTAAAGAAGAAGACCACATCATCCAACCACGACTCTCTTCTTTCTCTTCAATAGTAGCAATGACAATGCTCAAATATGGTAATTAACCTGGTAAAGATTTTGGACTATGTTAGCAAGGAATCATAGATCCCATTACTTTTTTAGGAAACCAAGGCACCATTGGCCCCGGATACGAACGAAGTAAGAGAAATAGATAAGGAAAAGAACCACAAAAAATATTGATTGGGCATTTCCACAACTTATTCCCATATTTCTCATTCCTTTATCAAGCTTCTGGGTTAATAAATGGAATATTTCGTCTCTCACAAAGACATTGAAGAAATTATTCAGGATCTTAGTAATTTATTTTATGAAGTGGATATGGTTCAAGGTTGTAAAGGTACAATTAATGCCAATGTGCAACTCATGGACTCATGTGTTGAGATAAACAATTAGGAAGCCACTATTTTCCGCATAAAGAAGGAGTCGTGGTAGCTTATTTTGCTACTCTACTGTATTTTGTTGCTGTCAAGGTTGTGGTCTGAATATTTGAAAGTATTTTTTATCAGTGTCAACCCTTCTATTTTTTAAAAAAATTTTAATTTCATGAAATTCCGTTTCATAGTAAATATTTGTATTTTCCTCTCCCTTAATTCTTATTCTCCATTTTTTAGGTTCTTATATGCCGGCATTGATAACATGACATGCATGCAAAACTCACTCCCAGATCTCAAATAGTTGTTTATTATTGAATCATGGAGTCAATAGGTTGAATAAGATAAAGAAGTGTCTTATAGGGAAATTAATAGGGAATTGGAACAGTTTGAGCATAAACTTAAGCCTAATCTTAGTGAAACGCGATAGTCAGTTTAGGAAGTACTGAGGAAGTCAAACAAAAAAAATATGTCTTCAAGTCAAGAACGAAATTCAGGATGCCATAAGATAACTTTTCTTTGAATACAAATATGTGTTTTCTTTGTGTTATGATGACATGCCATGTTTGAGTGTTGATTTAGTGGACCATAAGTTTCCCACTAATACTAATTTTGACGAGTCCAATAGAAATGAAAATAATTCAAACCGGACATGAGTGAAAATATCAAGGAAGAAATCATTAAACAACTAAGTGAAAATGTGATCCAAGACATTCGTTATTTTACATTATTGGAAAAATTTTGGCGGAAAAAGATTGAAAGACAAAAGTTTGTATTGACTATTGATATGTGAACAAGGCTAGTCCAAAGGACAAGTTAGCCTTGCCAAATATCCACATTCTAGTTGATTATTGTGCCAATCACAAAATTTTAATATTTTATGGACTGTTATGCAGGCTATCATCAAATCTTGATGGAAGAAGAGGACGTTGAGAGAACCGTTTTAACAACTCTATGGGGAACCTATTGCTAAAGGGTCATCCCATTCAGTCTTAAAAATTTCAGGCAACTTACATGAGGGTTATGACAGCTATGATTTATGGCATGATGCACAAAGAAATTGAAGTATATGTTAATGACGTAATCATCAAGTCTAAAACACAAGCTAACCATGTGCAAGATATGAGAAAAATCTTTAAAAGGTGTGAAGATATGATCTCTAGCTTAATCTAGTAAAATTTGCATTTGGAGCTCCATCTGGAAAACTTATGGTTTTATTATTAGTAGAAGGGGATTTGAATTGGATCCTTCCAAAATAAAATCTATTCGAGAGTTTCAACATCCAAAAAATTAGACTGAAGTCATGAGTCTACTGGGGAGGTTGAACTACATTAGCAGGTTTATTGCTCAACTCACAACCACTTGTGAGCCTATTTTTAGAATTTTGAAGAAGGATGTTGCTGTAAGATGGACGAGGAATTTTCAACAATCTTAACAACAAATTATGGAGTATTTGTCCAACCCTTCCATATTGGTCCCACCTAAACCTAATAGGCCTCTCGTTTTATATCTTTTAGTATCAAATAATTTCTTTAGGGGTCTTCTCAATTAACACCATTTCATAGGCATAAAGAAGCGAGCTATCTACTACTTGAGCAAGAAATTTACTAGTTATGTGGTCAAGTACACAGTCTTGGAAAGGACATGTTGCGCCCTAACTTAGGTAGCTCAAAAATTAAGGCATTACCTTATATCTTACACAACTTACCTCATATCTAGGATGGATCCTTTGAAGTACATATTTCAGAAGCCAATACCAACTGGAAGACTCACAAAATGGAAAATCTTGCTCACTAAATGTGACATTATATGTGTTACTTGAACTAAAATGAATGCTCAAGCTTTGGTAGACCACTTGGAAGAAAATCCAGTCGATGGTAAGTATGAACCATTGTATACATATTTTTTAGATGAAGAGAATAACTTAGTTGAAGAACTGGATCGATATTAAAATTTGGTCTAGCAATTGTACTTGAATGGATCAATCAATGCAAAAGGCACATGGATTGGGGTAATTCTCATATCACCTACTGAGAAGCATTACCCAACAACAACTCGACTTTTTTTTTTGTAAAATAACATAACAAAGTGTGAATCTTGAATCATGGTTCTAAATATGGCAATATATTTGGGTGTGCAAGAATTTATTGTGTTGGTAGATTGTTATTTGCTTATTTTCCAACTCAAGGGAAATGGAAAACTCATGACCTCATGCTTCTTCCATATAGACAATGCGTGGAAGATCTTAGGAAAAGGTCCAGATCCATCGAGTAGAGATACATCTCTAGATTTCATAATGAATTGGCAAGTGCATTGGCTACTTTTACCTCAATGCTTCCATATCATGGAAACACTTACATCACTCCCTTAAAGATTAAAGTTCGGGACAAACATGGGTATTGTAACATAGTGGAAACAGAACCATATGGGGACCCTTGGTACCTAGACATAATGCAATTTTTGAAGACATGGAGATATCTCGAGCATTCTAATAGAAGCCAAAAAATAACTATTAGACACCAGACTAGTGGTTTCTTTTTTGAAGGGAAATTTATATTAACGAACCCCAGATTTAAACCTGTTAAGATGTGTGGATGTTGAAGAATCTGAGAAGATCATGAATGAAGTTCATGTTGGGGTGTGTGGTCCATGCATGAATAGATATATCCTTACGCGAAAAATACTTAGAGAAGGATATTATTTTCTTACCATCGAACAGGATTACTTTCGGTTTGTGAAAAAATGTCATCAGTTCCCAATTCCTGGTGATCTAATTCAGTTAGCTCCTTCAGAGTTGCATTCAATGATCGCTCTGAGCCAAAATCTTCTAATGTTCATCTATTCATTTTGGTCGCAACCGATTACATTACCAAATGGGTGGAAGTGATCACTTTCAAAGTGTTCACTAAGAGCCATCATAACAAATAATGTTGAAAACAGTCATAGAAATTTGATGAAAAGAGTATGTGAGTAGTTGAACATTGTCCATCACAATTCTACTCCATACCAGCCAAAATCCAATGGTGCTTTGGCGGCTGCCAACAAAATTATCAAAAAGATTCTCAAGAGGATGATTCGAGGCACTAGACCATGTCATGAGAAGCTGCCTTTTGTAATATTGCGATATCACACAATAATGCACACATCGATTGGTGCAACTCCTTATTTGCTGGTATATGGGATCGAGGCTGTGATACCATAGGAATTCGAAATTCTATCTCTTCTAATCATTATCGATGCTGAAATTTGAGATACTGAATGGGTCAATACCGACTAAAGCGGCTCACATTAATATATGAGAAATGATTCATGACCATCTATTTTGGTCATCTTTAAAGCAAAGGATGGCTCGTTCATACAACAAAAAGGTGCACCCAAAACACTTAGAAGTAGGTCAACTTGTCTTAAGTGCATTGTCCCTCACCAAGAAGAATCCAAGGGATAGTCTTCCCTAAATTGACAGTTTCATATCATAAAAAAGAAGTGATGTCTAAATGATCCTTGTACTTTACTAGTGTGGAAATAAAAAACCTTTCTTTGGAAATTCGAATTACGTTTGACATGATTCTATAATTAACCCTTTGTTGTTTGGTCATAACCAAAAAAATCAATATTCCAGGATTTATAAAAAATTGGGGCATTATTTTTTTTAATTTTATTTTAATTGTATAGTGTCAAATTTTAATTCAATTTATGATTCAATTCTAGCAACTGACATCATGACCAACTCTAAGAACGGTAGATTTAGTGGGTCTTGCATGGACAATTGATCATCAGAGACAACATTGTTTATTCAAAAATAAAACTCATAAGTTAAAACCCTTATGAGCACCATCTAAAAAGAAAACAAATATAAACGAGAAAGTCTCATTAATGAAAACCTTTATAGGAACCATAAGACGACAAGATGGAAGATCTTATCGGTGAAGATCCTAGAGGACACCTTAATATTAAAGAAGAGAACATCATGAAAAAATACTAATTCGGAGAAAATTGCAAATACAACCATTTCTCGACACCTCTGCGTGAAGGTTACAAAAATCACTTTTTAATTGATAATGATTCAGATATTGAGAACTAGAAAACTCAAACAGATCAGGGTCAAGTCCAAAGTGCATGTCATTATTCACTCAAGTGGACATATGCGTCCAGATAACTTCTCTTTGTCATTTTTCTTCATAAAGGAATGCACATTCTTATGTTTGTAGTCATTATTTATCCAATCTTTTACACTCTTAAGTTTATATTTTCTAGTTTTTTCAGTATAATCTCTTGACATACTAAGGTAAAAATCGCAAAGTTAACTGTGGTTTCCCAAAAGTAAAGCTCTGTACCCGAGTTGGCATGCCATCAAGAAAGGACTAAAAATGCCTCAAATGTACATTGAAAACTAGTAAAGGAACACAATATATTATCTTAAGTCATGAAAAAAAGTTCAAAAGAATAATTCATTCTTTGGGACATTAATCACACCATGATATTTGGTAGTACCAAAGATCAAGGCCCCTGAATTTACAAAGCGGAAGCTTCAAAGGTTGTTCGACCAAGGATTTGTAGTAGAGTTGGAGAATCGGTAAGCAGTATGGTCCAGTCATTAGATCATCAAGGCCACAAACAAAAAACCACTTCAAACTAACAATTTTCTCTTCCTTTTTCTCAACACCGGAAAAAAAGAAAATGCGGGATTACAAGTCAAAAATCAAATATCACGTAAAGGAATTTCTCATAAATGTTCACCTATTTATTGTTTCATCTCATTCTATTCACATACTTGCCTCTGTATAAGAGAGATTCAACCAATACACATCAGTCTATATTTGGTGCAACACGCACTCCATCTTTATTCATGTGCATTACACACCATTCAGAATTCATGTACAAAATGCACCAGTCTTAGTTATGTGCAATAAGCACCATTTCTTTATTCTTGTGAAATACGCACCAATCTAACTTATATGCAATATACATGAGTCTGAATTTTGTGCAATACGCATCAATTTGAGTTCCGTGCAAATATGCACTTGTCCATTATTCAGGTAGAAAACACACCAATCTTTCTTTCATGAGCACGACACACATATCAAAATCAGATGCAATACACATCAATACTGCATTTATGTTCATTACATACTAGTCTTTCTTTCATGTGCGATGGGCACAAGTCCTTATTTACATGCAATACACATTGATTCTCCATTCATTGACAATACACACCATATGCATATCTTGGGAAATACTCACCAACATTCATGGGTTATATACGCCATATTCACATTTTGGGGTAATAAACAAATCTTAGGTCAACCCACAAAGACAATACGTCTTATTAGAAACACTCAGGGTAATACGCCTCATTTCTACTTTTCTTTCTACGAGTATACATCCTAGTTCAAGATTCTCATCTCTTTTTTTTTTCCTGAAAGAAACGCATCCTATTCAAGTTATTAATTTTTTGATGATGAGTTTTGAGTATTAACTGCCAACTCAAGTCACAACATGCACCTGAGAATGATCCACAAGTCTCCAAGAGAACCTCAAGATCAATCTCAGAGATAATACAATTACCAAGTAGAAGATCAATACAAAACTACAAGAAACACATCGAGGAGGGATCTTGTAACTCCTATATTGTAAGAAACATAGTTCTCTATCTTTTTTTTTATGTAAATATAGATAATAGATGATGATAAATAATAAGAAACACTCTTTTGACCACAATGATACCACTGGCTATCAAATTTTCTTGAACTACATTGACGTGCTTTCCTTTTAATAAAGGATGTGAAAATAACCTCTGAAAAAAGGTTTGGTCATCTTTCTTAAAACGTCTTCAACAAATTTTGTAAGAGTCAAAATTAGCCAATTCCTTCACTTTAAATCTCTTCATGTTTCCAACAAAAGAGGGGCATGTTGTGAACACCTAATTCTTGACGTGTTTATTTTACTCCTACAATATATAGTTAGGTCTTTTGTATTATAAAATATTATAGTGTGGATGTCCATTAAACCAAGAGGTTACTCTCACCCATTATCTCCATTACTTTCCTCTATTATAAAGATAATAATACCTCCGTAACCTCCAACTTTTTAACCATTATTTTTGTAACCTCTCTTCCATAACATCCTCCATTATATTCATGTAAATATCATATTTATGACTAAATAGAGGCATAAGGGTTACACTATAAATAGAGGCATAAGGGTGCATATTGTATCAAGTTGAAGACTTTTAGTAATAAGAAAAGCTCTCATTTCTTGTCTCCCCCTATTTCTATTACTTTCATCTTATATATTTCTTGTATTTTTTTGCTTTTATTTTACAATATTTTCTTATGTTTTCTTTTTTTATTTTTAATTTTGGTTTTTTGTCTTTGATTGTATGGAAAAAATACCTATATATGCACCTTTATTTTCCATAATTTCTCTTATTACCTACCATTTTAAAATATTTCAAAATCCCTTATTTTATCCAATTCTCAAGTCAACCGATACATTACTCCTAACACAACAAACGCACATTTCCCCTTCTATTTTGGCTGTCACGATCGGAATCTAGACCCCAGACGAGCCCAGCGTCGCTGAACTCTCAAAGGTCGCAGACAAGTCTACATACGTCATTCTTACTTCATCTACGCTTATTTTAGTGGAAAATTCGAAACTTTTTGTTTCCTTACATGCTTACTAAACATTCTATTACATATATAATTTTTCGCCATCAACCATCTAACATTAAGATCATCAAATGAAAGAAGCAATTTATTATAACGATAGAGATGTACTTGCCAAAATTGCAGCAATACAATATCTGAACAAAAACAGGAAAGAAACGCTATGGAACATATTCCAGTAGCTCAATCCTACAACTAAGCTAGAATGTAAATGGGCAAGCATCCTCGAAAGCATGAGGGCCTACCAAGTCCCGATGAATGCTCCACGTCCACATAGCTGCAGCGTTGATCTTGTAGCTCTAGCATCCACCTGTGCCTTCACCTAAAAGTTTAGAGTTGTATACGGTTACACACTTGTACTAAGTATGGTATATGCAAACACACACCAAGGACATGCATGAGTAAGAATACATCTTTCATAGCAACATGATTATAGCAGGTCAAGTAAGTGGACTTCCCAAATTGAGATTAGGAAAGTGAGTGAGGTCTCCAAATTTGGATTAGAAAGTTTTTGAGCTTTACAAATTTGGTTTAGGAATGTTATGCCATGAGACTAACATGCACCATCATACTTAACATTTTGCATACAGCACACAACTGTGTACACATTGCACATCTCATAATCATATAACACATAACGTTGTTCATATCTTTTATTCGTATGCCATGATACCTTGGGATCATGGACTTGAAATTAAGACTTCCAAAAATGAGGTCTCAACATATGGGACCTCAACAAGGGAGTCTGCTTTAGAAAACACAGAGTCTACTTTGTTCATTCATACGTACTTCATTTCATTTCATTCATGGGACAGTGTAAACACCATTTATACCTAGGATGTAAATTAAGGCTTTCATCGGGTTTTTTATGCAATGACCAAGAATGACCTAATGTCATTACTTGAGTCTAACTCACCTCTTGATTATCATATCCTAACACCTTTGGTATTATTCATTTTATTATGTGCATCATTTGAGGCTGGCCTCATACAATTGGGAACTTTAACTTTAACCGATATAGATCATGTGAGCATCATGAAATCAAGTTTCATGAAACCCTACACCAAAAAGAGGTGGAATCACCGGCCAAACTGGCCCAAAACATGCTAGCGTACGTGGGAATTAAACCCCTCTAGATCCCTATATTGGCGGTATAGGTTCGAAGACTAGGAGATATAAGGAGACTCATACCCGGCATGCTGGACAGTCGCATCTCATGAGAGTTACGTGAACCTCCGCCCTTCCCGAAAGAAGGCATCATCGCTCTTAGCTAGTCTATCGGTGCTCTATATAAAGTTCCATTAAATTCAAATCATACATCATGGAAGTAGGCTTCTAGTATGAGGACATCATACCTCAATAGATGATTTCTCATCTCATCATTAGTATTATGTGTATTAATCTAAAGACTTTCATTAGAGTGTTCACAGAGACTAGTCTCTTCAGTAACTTTACACTCTCATAGATGAGTACATTCTGTAACATTTGCTTAGGCTCATTTTACATTAGCCTCATATTAGAGGAACTCGACAAGCTGTTTCTCATGGAAGAAATGACAGCAAAAGTTTTTGTATTTCAATCTTAGCGTCGGTCTGAAACTCGAACCATTCATACCATCCAAAAACAACAAATAGCGAGTCTTCTTAACTACCTACAGTTAAGATTTGGTTCTGTCCCCTGACTTTTGAATTGATATTGATTAAAATATAATGTGACTTACATTTTCTTGTTTCCTCATTGTCTTTAATGTGCTTATGTTGTCCAATAGAAAAATATATTTTCCTCATTTGAAAATTTTTGTACTGAAAAAGACAAATAAGTTTGCATTATCAGATAATCATAAGGTATCACTTGGCTAAGTTGTGTGGACTCTTCACTTACGTTAACACATCCATGTCGAATTCTTCAAAAATACATTACTTTTGGAGAATTCAGTACATACCCGTATACATTTTTGAACAGTTCAAGAAATAGTCACTCGGTAGTGAGAACTATCAATAGGATAAATGGAATGAACTGGCAAAGATAGTATGTGGTTATTCAAATTTTGTTGTTTCCTCAACGTTCCTGATAAATAGCAAAATTTATATGTGTTTTCTGTTAGATAACATAACATGAAACAACTTTAGCTTTGACCTCTTGATATCAGTTGAATATATTCAAATTTGATATTTCATGTTTTTGTATTATTGTCGAGAATTATGAAAGGCTACGAGGACTCTATTTAGTGTTGTTATTATTAGAGAGGTTTGTCAGTTTATAAGTGATTTTCTATATTTCCTTTATGTATGAATTATAATATCCATTTTCATGAGATCTCAGCTATTGTTTCTTTCTCACAATCACACACATATTTTTTGTGTTTAGTAATTGGGGATGTGATGAGATCTCGAGAAAGCCATGCATTACTCTGATATTAGTGATGTAAAATTTCTCATACCAATACACCTTTTTGAGTTGTTAAAAAAGTTCATTTGCATGTGAGAACTAAAATAAGTGAGCATATATATATATATATATATATATATATATATATATATATATATATATTTACTGTAGAACACATGTTATTCTATTTTATTAGGCTTTTGCTAAAATTAACAGTTGTTAGTTTCTTCAATATGAAGTTTCTACAATTTCATTTTAGTGAAACAATACAGTAAAGGATGATCTATCAAGTTGCAAACAATAAAAAAATATATATATGAAAAAATTCACACTTATCATGATCTTCAGATCCCTGGAATTACATTTGGCATATTTAGAAATGTTTACAAATATGATATAATGTATCGTGAACATTTCTATAATCGCGGCACTAAGAAGCTACAATAGTTCAACGTAAAGAAGGGGTGTAATTATGTCAACTTAAAGAAAGCACAAGCGTGGACAAGCTGGAGGTAAAACTCAACATGTTCTCGAGATCACTAGAAACCTTTTATGTGCTTCTGCCGGATGATGTACGAAATTAAATTTTCTGAGTATACATTAGAGGTGTCTTATTTTGAATAGTATTTCTCCTTTTTATATCATACCTGGAAAATCTCTAAAACAACTAATGATCGTGCCTGAGTCAATAGCCCGAATTGTAGACTGGGACTATTGTCATAGGTAAACACGTTCCTCACGAATATCAAATGCAATGTGGTTAATGTCAATTTTTTGACTCATAACACCTAACAACATCTAGGTGAGAAAAGGGGAGGTAAGTAAATGATCCGAAAATGTCGTCTATGATGAAGCAACTATTGTAAATTGTACTTAAATGTAGCGATAAATTAAGAAACTCCAAGGGTCTCGCATATACCGAGAGAAGATAATCACCAACTAATGTTTGCATACCAAGATTATGAACGTTCTTCTGGTGAAGGATTTAATGAAAAACAGTGGCCTAATGTGAGTGTCCTTAATTGGTAACATAAAGACTACTCTATTGTGACAATCCAGTGTAAGGATAGACCAAAGCTTCTCATTCTTGAAAGTTTTCATTTAGCATAATCTTAACTTTAAGTAAAGTGATTGATGGAATATTAGCAATTTTCCCCCTATTTTGGTGACATTTTTTTAACTATGTTAAGTTTCAGCAAGGATGACTGAAAATTGATCCTCTCTTTTGTCCCTTTCTAATGGTTTCTTCATATAAACAAAGAAAATTGATTTCACAATTCAATACGCTGCTGAAATGTTTGATGGTTGAATTTATTACATTTGATTCTTTAGTAAACAAATAGTTTATTTCTTCAATTATTGTTTGTATGTTTTTTTTAATTCATATACATTAATTAAGATTCTTATAAAGTGTGTTTCATTTCTCAAAGTTTTCTTCCTCCTATTTCATTAAGCTTAATACTTTACTATAAATCAAAGTGATTGATGTATATATTTCAACTTCTTTTTGCAATTTTACTGACTTTTTTTAATTATGTTTAAAAGACCAGTGAGGATGATTGAAAATTTATAGGGTTGTGCTATATTTGATAGCACCTAACAACAAATATTTGATAACTAATGCGGAATAAATGATGAAGTTTGTTAAAAGAAGCAAAATGATTTCTCCCTTTCTTGCCACAATTAGTATATTATTGTCACTGTTTTTTCATCGGTACAAATATTTTGTATGTCATTGCACTATTCCTGTAATATCTATATACAAACAATTAGTCGATATCTTTTTATTGTAAGTTAACTAATTTTTCATATTTCTCGTTCTCTTCTTTTTATGCATAGAAGAGATCAAATTTTTTTTTAACTAACAAATTTCAAAATACACTGTAAAAAATATTTATTTTCGGAAATAAGTATGCACGTCCAAAGAGAGTGCTATAGCCTTTACCAACTTAATAAACTGCCATTTGATTAAATATTGCTATAGACTTCATGGAAATTTACACAGAGTACCAATTTCCTCTTAGAATACATATTTATCGATTATTATGCTATTAATTATCGTTAAAGATCACTTTTTGTAGTGATAACTCATTCCCCTTTGATAAAGTTTTAATTTTTTTTTGGATAAATAAGTAACATCTCTTTCTTTTGTCTTCTTTCAATTAATTTTGTCAACCTTAAATTTAAAAACAACATCAAAGACTTTTTTTTTTTGAAAAATATATTCAGTAACTTGTCTTTTTCTTCTTGATTGCTAGAAAAGTAAGATCGTCTTTATTATACTTTGATATTTGTGAGTTCAAGAGATCACAAAATTATGTTGTGTGATTTTAATGTGTTATATGTAAAAAAAAAATTTAGTACATCCCGTTGTGTACATTTAGATGTCACCTACTGCTTGGTTGATAATTGCATTAACGTTTTGAAAATCCATATTATAATCATAACAAGAAATTTGAGTGATTCTACCATCTTAGTCCTCGACCGGCAAACTTGGCGATCTAGAATCTGGACAAGAATCACCTCATAACGTAAGTTATCATTGATCCCAATATCTTCAATTTTTATGATTAATGAAGGATCTCCCATGAACTTCTTCAACATGGAGATGTGAAATGCTGGATGAACTACGGATAACTCTATTGGTAGATCCAATTCATAAGATACGTTACCTAGTTTTTTAATAGTCGATAATATCGAGGACTAAGCTTCTCCTTCTTACAAAATATCATGGCACCTTTAATGGGTGAAACTTTCAAATATACCCAATCATCTGCTTCAAACTCTAAATCCATTCTTCTTACATATGTGTTGGATTGGACTCTATGTCATTATCAACCTCTCTTGAATAATTTTCAGCATGTCCATAGCTTGATGATCTAATTGTTGTCCTATCAACCCTGCTTGACCTACTTCAAACCATCTAATATGAGATTTGTATCTTCTTCAATAAAGAGCTTCATAATAAGCCATTTGTATAGTGCTAACTATTGTTGTAACCAAATTAAATAAGAGGTAGGTGATCATCACACTTACCTTTGAAATAAATCACATAAGCCATCGACATATCCTCTAAGGTATGAATAGTGTGCTCTAATTGATCATTTGTTTAAGAATGAAAGGCAATACATAAGTTAATTTGAACCGGAGCCTTTTGGAATAACTTCAAAAATTGTATAGTAAATTGCTCATCTCTGTCTGAAATAATGGTGAGAAAAAACTACATGAAGTCTAACCACTTCTTGAAGATACAACTTGGCAGTCCTCTGGTGAATGGGTAGTCTTTACCGGCAAAAAGTGGGTTAATTTTGTCATTCTATCAAGAATCGCCCAAATAGAATCATGTTGCATGCGAGACCTTTGTAAAGCTAGGATAAAGTCAAGATTAATCATCTATCACTTACATTCTGGAAGTTCTATATTCTAGGAAATACTACCAGGCCATTGGTCCTCTACTTTAACTTGTTGGAAATTCTAACACTTAGAAACAAATTGTAGATTGCCCTACATACTACTCAGCCAATACTTCTATTAAATCGTGATACATCGTTGTGGAACCTGGATGAATGAAGTATCTAGAGATATGAACTTCCTTGATGATGCATTCTTTTAGTTCAACACTCTTGCTACACATAATCTAACTTGATACCTCAATACACCATCTATCCCTTGTTACAAAGACATTACTTTTTTCTTATGAACATTTGTCTTTAATTCCTAAAAAAATCATTCCTGATCCTACTTCTCTTTTACTTTTGACACTAACGAAGATCTAGACCCATCATCACCACTCCTCTTCTATCCGTGGAATCCAATAAATGAACTCCCAAGCGTTCAAGTCTGTGCCCAACTTTTGCTAGTTCTTTCTTATCTATCTCAAAGTAGAAAGTACTATCAATAGACAAACTGCTCAAGGCATCAGAAATAATATTAGCCTTACCTGGGTGATATAGAATACTCATGTAATAATACTTGAGTAATTCTAACCACCTCATTTGTCTAAGATTGATATCTTTCAGAGAAAATACATACTGAAGACTTATGATCATTGAATACAACTATACAAATAATGACGTTATATCTTCAAAGCAAATACTACGACTTCCTGCTCTAAGATATGAGTTGAAGGAGAAGAAAAACTTTCCAAGTGAGGAAGTCCTGGTTGAGATTTTTGAGAGACAAGTTTAGGAGTTGAAAAACAAGAAGTTTCGTGTGCCAAAGCGCTATGGAGGAAATCATATCGTGCAGCATGGTACTTTGAGGCCAAGGCCAATATGATGTCACAACATCCATATTTTTTCCTTCTAATTTTACTCTAGCTTCAGGTAATGAGTTCCTCTTGACCTGTCCTATGTTTTAGAGACATGTGTTTTATGTGTTCCCATGATTTCCTTAGGTTATGCATGTTCATGAAAAAAATTTGTTTTGAAGAAAATGAGGTTACATGATTGATTATCCTAATGTTGTGCAATGAGTGTGAATTCCATATAGACTCCAGGAGATGATATGATGAACATGATTTAGCTATGATTTTGATTGTGAGTTTCCTATAGACTCCAGAAGATGATATAATTGTGTTTAGCATACTTTTAGCTTGGAGAAGGAAGCCTCTCCTTGAAGATGACGAATTTTAAAATTTCATACATTTTTGTTTGTTAGCTGTTGCTCCTACTTTCATTATGGTACATTGAGTATGTTTCGCTTGGAGTTTATGTTTCCTCCTCGTTTGTGTGAATTTTTGTATGTGGCATGCATGAAGTGTTTCTAGTCTTGAGGTTTTTCCGTTAGAAAGGTCTAGAATCTTACCCGAGGACAAGTTTTCCCAAGAGGGAGATAATGAAACACCTAAAAATCTAGAAGGCTAAACTAGGGCTAGTTAAGAGGGCAACATCCAAAAACGGAGGAAGATTTTTGGGAAGACTTCACCATAAATCATGATTTATGGAGAGGTTCGTGAAGGGCTAGGCAGTAGCTAGGATACTCTTCACCGATCAAGGACCCTTCCTAAAGACGGGTTGTGAAGGCTACTACATAAAATAATAATAATGTATCTTTTACCTCACCTTATTATTTAACAATATTTATTTTGTACGGCTTCTTGATAATTTTAATTAATGTTAAAATTCATACTAAATTTTAGATCTACGGTTTTTTAATCTTGAAAAGCTGAGAGTGAAAATTTATTCAATACATAAATCAATTTATTTAACTTTTAAAGTGCAAAAGGTTTTCTTGGAAAATCGTGCAAATAAAAAACATTTTGTAACAAAAGCAATAAAAAAAGTAATAATTAAATAAATCATAATCTAGTAAATATGTAAATTTTCAGATATTTAATAAGTGACTGAAATAAAAATATTGAAAAATAATTCATCGAACACAACATACATACGACTCTTATTATATTTACAAAATAAAACTGATGTAGAGAATCCTATGACACACTTAAACATACAAAACCTAAAAGACACAACTTTTGTACGGGACAACATAAACGCATAAAACAATACTCAAATAAGAGATATACTAGTCCAAATACTTTATTTGTCATTGGAGGGGTTTGAATCTTCATCATTAGCATTGTTTAGTGAAAGGTCATCCAACAAAGTGACAAAATCATCATCATTGAAGTTGAGTAAATCACTAAATGATGGACTTTGTGGAATGTCAGTAAAGTTCTGGTAGTTATTCATTTGAATTGATGCACCAATTGAGGGGATCTCAGCTAAAGGATCCATTTGTGTTGTCATAGCAGTAAATGGAGGATCTATAATTGGGGAAGACATCAAGATTTCATTTCTATTGAAGGAGTTGATTGAGGGACACTTGATGTAGACCCCTCGTCACCATCATTCTTTTTCATTGTTTCACGTATTAACAGAAGGTTCTTCTTAATAACGTAACTTAGATCATTGAGATAGAAAAGATTCATGTCAATGGAAATAATTTTTCCATTCAACACTTCATGCATCTCATTTGTAATTTCCTTGATCCTAATTTCCTTTCTTATCTTTAGTAGTTGTTTTTGCAACCTCTTGATTCTTTTCTTGGTGAATTCTTCCTTTGTGACCATATTTTTTGATCTCTCCAATGCTTCCAATTCTTTAAACTTTTGAAAAGTATTAATTGCTGCAAAAAGATTGGGAAACACCTTAGTTTCCTCACTATAAGGACTGTATACGATGAGTGCCATTTCAATGTCACAAAGAGTGCTGATTTCTTTTGCCTTATTCAACAACCGTATGAGTCTTTTCTTGTATGAGACTTTTCTTTCTGTTCATTTTCAATCAAAGCTAATATTACTTTTTTTCTAGGCATGGCTAAAGAAGAGGTATATGAGGATATATGTGTTTGTTAAATAATGATTTTGTTGTTGTTCTTGTATTTATAGTTGTCTTTGCCTAAGATTGACCCTTGTATATATAAATAAAAATTGAATTCTATAAGGTTTGGGTAGTTTGAATTATAGAATTTCTTAATATAAACACTAATTGTTTAGGAATAAATTTAAATGAGAGTATATTAGCTTGAACTTGATGTTGTTTTTTGATTTGGTCTAGTACTAGCCAAATAAATTGAGTCGATATTTTTATATAAGGGAAAAGAATTAGTGTAGTTGAAGTTTGAATAAGTAGCACCCACAATACATGGTCATAAGTTTATAGAAAATAGGTTTCTTGTAGATTTCCATTAATATTTTATCCAATTTTGGAAGAAAATATATTTAGTATAAATTTTAAACTACTTTCAATTATTTCAAAAACTAAATCCTACCTAATTTTGTTTTGACTAATATATGATATACAATAACCTATTACTTGAAGTTAAGTGAAATATTTTCCTAAATTAGTTTGAAGGTAAATCAATATTACATTATAGTACTAATACTAATAAAAATAATGTATTTGCTAATAATTGAAAATAAAAAAATAAATTTTATTAATTTGAAGAAATGATTTGTCATGACCCGAGTTATCAAATCATGATGCCCAAATTATAATTATCCACTAATAGTGAAGCTAACAATACCATGGAAGGATAAATAATGATTTTAAGTGTAACAACCCGTTAAGTGCACTTGTTCTATTTATTCGACACTTATAAATTTCCTTGTTGTATAATTATGAACTCGTTCCCTATGCGACTAGTGACAATAGAATAGGTTCAAAGTGAACATCCCATATATTTTAATGGTACACAATTAAGTTGATGTCAATGGAAGTATTTAAACTTGAACTCATAAGGTGGTAGTTTAGTCTAGAGTTGAAATTGACATAGTATATATAAGTTTTAAGTTAAGGTAAAGGTATTCTTGCCTATAAATGCAAGAAAATATTGAGGTGCTTTCTTGACTTCACTAAGCTAGTAGGTGCATCACCTACATTGACTTATTGACATGCTAAAGGACCAAGTAGGTTCATCACCTACTAAGACTCATTTGACCATGTTATTAGTCAAAGTACACTACCTATATCTGTCCCAAGTTGAATAAAAATATAATGGAAAAATAGACAGCCAAGACCCAATCTTTTCATGTCCGCAAGAAATAATTTGAATGGACAAGTAGGTGCATCACCTAATTAAATGTGTTGGCTGAAGATGAAGTATAAGAAAGGTGGCAAAAGATAAACCTATTAAGGTCAAAAATATTACATAAATATCTCATTTTTCTCTTATCCAAATTTTAAGCTCTCAAATTTATATATTTCTCTCTTTCTCTTAAGATGAAGCAACCACCCAATTTTCGCATTAAGGGTTCTAACTATTTTCACCTAGTTTCTTCCAAAGCATCCACTAGATCACCTCCTCTCCTCTATTTTTTCAAGTATATTATACAGTTCTTCAAAGGGAGTAAACTAGAGGTAGCTAAATGTGTTGGAAGCCAAGGTTTCGTGAGTCTCTTCCAAAGAATAAGACGATGTTACAAAATAGTAATTGAAGGAGAATAACATTTAAACATAGACAAGGTAACACTGTTTCCAAAACCTTTAATTATTTTTTTACTTAAGAATTTCTGACTTACTTTTTATTACGACTCATGAGATGGTAATTTAAAATCACAAATTCATGTGTTTTGATTATTTTTTAGTGTTGAAGACTGTCATTGTATTTATTTGTTTATGGGAGGGCATAGAGGTACTTAGAGAATGACTGCGGAAAGTGTTAATGTCAGATTTATAAGCTATGGTGATGCACCATTAAATTTATGTTTTGGTAAAGTCACTGCACATTTCATGGAAAGGTTGTTCGTAAATAACTACAACAGACAAAATTTGTGTAGCGAATGGAATCTAGACCCAGACGAGACCGGCGTCGTTGACTTCTCTGAGGTCGCAAGCAAGCGTACTTACGTCATACTTGCTTTACATAGGTTGATTTTAGAGGAAAATCTTAAATTTTATTGTTATTTAAACATGCTTGCTAAAAATTCTTAATATTTTATAATCGTTTATCATCAACCATCTAAATTAAAGAAATAAACAACTGAAAGAAATAGCTTATTAAGTCTTAATTGTATAATTGCCAAAATGGCCCAATACAAATTCTGAATCAGAACATGAATGCAACGCTAGTGGAACATGCTCCACTAGATAAACTCTAAAACTACGCAAGAATATAAAACAGCAGCATCCTCGAAAGCATGAGGGCCTACAAAACTCCGGATGAATGCTGACGTCCGGATAACTGCAAAAAAGATCCTGCAACTCTATCGACCACTTGTGCCTGCACCTCAAATAGTATAGATGTATAGGGTTATACACACTTGGGTTAGGAAAGTCATGCCATGAGAGTAACATGCATCATTATAAATATCGTATTGCACACAACCTATAATATCTTCATATAGAACATATCATAGCATATAACATATAGCACCTTGTTTCTTTCAATATCATTCATTCATATGCCATGAGACCTGGGAATCATGGACTTGACATTAAGACTTAACAAAATGAGGGCCCAACATATGGGACCTCAACTAGGGAATCTTCATTAGCAAACACAAAGTCTTCTTCATTCATTCATATCATTTCACTTCATTCATATGCCATCGTGAACACTAGCTATACCTAGGATGTAATTTATGACATTCATCAAGTTTGCTATGTAATGATCAAGAATAACCTAATGTCATTACCCGAGTCTACCTCACCTCGTGATTATCATATCCTAATACCTTTTGTATCGTTCATTTAATTATGTGCTTCATTTGAGGCTGGCCTCATTCATTCATTGGGAACTTTAACTTTAACCGACATAGATCATGTGAGCATCATGAAATCCAGTGTCTCCCTCACACTGAAATAAAGTGGAATCACTAACCAAAGTGACCCAACAAACATGCTAGCGTACATAGGAAATTTATACCCGCCAGATCCCTCTATTGGCAGTATAGTTTCAAAGACTAGAGGATATATAGAGACCCATACCCGGCAAAATGGAAAGTCTCATCTCATAAGAGTTACGTGACACTTCGACCTTCCAAAAAGAAGGCATCAGCGCTCACAGGTAGCCTATCGATGCTCAGTATAAAGTTCCATTACGTTTAACTCATACGTCATGGAAGTTGACTTCTAATATGAGGAAAATATAGCTCATTAGATGATATCTCATCTCATCATTAGAATTAAGTGTGTTAAGCTCAATACCTTAATTAGAGTGTTCATAGAGACTTGTCTCTTCGTTATCATACACTCTCCTTGGTGTGTACATATTGGTAATATTTATTTAGGCTCAATTGATATTACTCTCATCATATTCATTAGCCTTATCTCATGTTGTCACCACATTCTTCATTATTAGCACCTTTGATTTTTATTGTTAATCACCTCTTATTACATGAATGCTTATTTAATCATTTCATAATTTATCTCATGATATGCCAATGCACTTGGACACTTAGTGTATCTTACACTCACACTTAACCCTCCTAGGGTTCATCGTTTCATTACATACAACTTCGGTCCACTTATTTTTGAACGTACAATAGACTTATGTGTCGTCTATACATACAAGCAATGGGGCTTCATTCGTAGTTTGCTAAGTGAATATTACTTTCCTAAGATTATGTAGTACAAGACTTGTGCATCTTCTATATATATACTAAGATCTTAATTTTTTATCTAAGCAAATGGAATTATTCTTGGATATTTTACTAATGTATGACTTATGCATCAATACGGAAATTTGGTCAAGCGAACCCAAATCTTGGAGCACTTGGAATCATTTATATTTTTCTTTAATTTTATTTCGAATATTCATAACATTAGACCCTTAATTAAATCTCAGCATTTTCATTAAAGGACAAATTTTCTATTTTAATTTCACTCTTAGATAACAAAATGGTTGGGGGTTCGAGCCCCCAAAACCCCATTGATTTTAAGAGTTAAATTCGATACAATAGGGAGGTTGTGGGTTCAAACCCCCACAGTCCCCTCTTATATTTTTAAAAATTTCGCTGAGGAGGTTGTGAGGTTGTGGGTTCGAACCCCCACAACCCCTTTATCTTTATTTTATTTTAATTGGAGAGTGGGAGTGAGGTTGTGGGATTGAATCACCACAGCCTCACTTTTTTTCCTTGTTATTTCGACTCTCCCTTCAGCACTGAGGTCGTGGGTTCGATCCCCACGCCTTGCTTTTTTTTTTGTCAATATTTCCTCTCCCTCCACGCGTACTGGGAGATTGTGGGTTCGAATCCCACGCCTCCCATTTACTTGTTTACTTAATTTTTCTCCTTCTCCTCCCCATAGGTCACGTGGTCAATTCCCCCCAGCCGTATTTACATTAATTTTTTCGCGAAAAAAAGAACTATGATCGAATCCCCCCCCCCCCCAGCCCCCATTTTCCTTTTTTTTTCCTCACAAAACCAGTAGCTAAGGGGTTTGATTCCCCTTAGTTCTTTCACGTTTTTGTCTTATTTTTTAGCCTCCTCAATATGTGAGGTCTTGGATTCAATAATTATTGACCTCACTTATTTCTTTCCCTTTTTACAACCCAGAATTTAACCTTATGGGAAAGTATGCAATCTGGAATTTTTTTTCTTTTCATTCTTCACTCATTTTTAGTCACCTCGTTCATGAGTTAACTTAGCTTAAAGAGTGTAATTCAGCCCAACATTCTTCATTATAATGAACACCACATTGCACACACATTACACAAATAAAATACACCAAAAACACATGAATATTTGACCCCAAAAAAGTGTCTAAAGCCACTGCCCACGATGCACACATAACACAAATTTTTTGTTACACTTCGAATATCGTTGTCATAATTTCCCTCGCATAAAACATGTTCACACTTAATATAAATACGTCAATCATGCCTAAGTCTAGCAGAACAACATAGCCATCCTACGAATTAGTTTGGGAGCTAAGGGCAAGGACATACAAAGGGCAACAACCTTAGTTTGCAAGAGCTTGAGAAACGTTCAAAGGAAAGTACTCTTGGAGAAAGAATTCCAGGATAGAAACCCATACATTTTTATGTTGTTCATGTGTGATGCTTCTGCCCAGAAACTCCTCCAAACCATGCCCAATTCACTTCAACGCACACCCCACTCGACGAACCCTCTCTTAGCCTTGACGTTTTGATTACTTTGTCTTTTACTTAAAAATTCTTGTGAGTTCTTCAAGTGTGAAGAACTATTGATGTATTTTCTGGTTTTTGTTGTGTTTGGCAGGATAACATGAGAGAGAGAGATTGAGAACGTGAGAGACAGTTGAGAAACGTGAGGTAGAGATAGTTTTAGGATTCAGAGACTAAATTCAAGACTTAGTCAAAATAGGATTTAATTAACTTAATAAAAAACTGATTTATTTTAATTAATACATGAAAGGACCATTTCACCCTTAAAGAATAGATTTTAATTGATAATTTCATCAATTCCTTGCTCCTAGTGGGGCTCGAACACGAGTGGAGACCCATTTGCGAAATAGGTCACTCTTAGTCGCCCCAAATTCGAAAAGTTGTTTTAGTAAAATTAATTAATTAATTTATTAATTCATCAGGGTAATTACAATATTACCCTTTGCCTGGAAATGACCATTTTACCCCTGGACCGTCAAAATATAAATTTTCTTCTTTTAAGATCGGTAAAGACTCCTTCCACTAAATCTTCATTTTCATGAACCTTACTTGGTTGGTTCCAACCTTTCCAAGCCGAACTAACTCCCTAAGTTAGTTGACTTGATCGTAGTAAGGGTTCTAAGGTCTGGTTCTACGCGTATCAATCTGTGTGAACCTTGGTTTAATCGCAAACATTCTTGACACCCTAAGTCTTGATCCTATTTATTTTTAGGGTTGTTACATTATCCCCCCCCCCTTAGGAACATTCGTCCCCGAATGACACTACCACTTCACATCGTAATGCTAGTCAGGTCATAATAAATCACCATACATAGTCAATCAATAACAACAAAATATAGAGAGATAAGGACACATAGTCTTAAGAGTAGGATGTCTAACCTCAAGAGCTGAAAAGATGAGGGTAGCGGGATCTCATGTCGGCCTCAGCCTCGCACGTAGAACCCTCTACAAGATGATTTCTCCCCAATACCTTCAGTGTGGAAATATACTTGTTCCTCAGCCGCTTGACCTGTCTGTCTAAGATCTCAACAAGTACCTCCTCATAAGACAAGTCTTAACCAACCCCCAAACCTTCAACATGTAGGATTGATGCTGGATCACCTAGGCATTTTTTCAACATAGAGACATGAAAGACTGGATAAACAGAAGCTAGTTCCATAGGCAATTCTAACTCATAGGCCATCTCACCCACACAATGTATGAGCCAACATATCTCAGACTCAGCTTCCCTTTTCTACCAAATCTCATCCCCCCTTTCCTAGGCGATATTTTCAAGTAAACCTGGTGATCAACATCAAACTCTAAGGGTCATTTTCTGTTATAAACATATGACTTTTCCCGACTGTAAGACTTAGTCAACCTGTCCCTAGTGACTCTGATCTTCTCTAAGGCCTCAGGAATGATCTACGGACCCAAAATAGATGACTCTCAAACCTTGAACCACCCAACTGGAGATCTACACCTCCTACCATACTGTGCCTCAAACGGTTCCATCCAAATGCTAGAATGATAGCTTTTATTTTACGAAAACTCTTTCAAAGGCAAATTGTCATCCTTGTTACCTCTGAAGTCGATCACACACGCTCTCAACATGCCCTCCAATGTCTGAATGGTGTGCTCTACTTGCCCATCTGTAAGAGGATTAAATGGAGTGCTAAGCTTCACCTCCGTGCCCAAGCACTTCTGGAAAGATCTCAGAAGACCAACCATGAAATACATTTTTATGGCCTTCCATTTCCATGTCGGAACCTCAATAATCTGAGTCAGACTACCAGGCTTAAGATGGTCTACCTTGACTTTGTGACAATTTGGATACTTAGCCACATATGTTGCAATGTCCTTCTTCATGCCATCCCACTAATAGATCTGCTTAAGATCATGATACATCTTGGTGGATCTAGATATATGGAATATCTAGAATCATGGGCCTTTTCCACAATCCGGGTCCGTAAATCATCCACATTTTGTACACAAAGTCTGTCCAAGTATGAAAGTATGCCATCATCTTTCAAGGCAAAAGACTCATTCATTTTTAAAAACAATGAGTCCTTTAGCTCCATCAATACAGGATCAAAATGCTCACCCTTCTTGAATTCAACTATAAGGGATGATTCAGAACTATGGTGAACTGAAACACCCCCAATATATGTACCTCTTTTACCAACTCCTCCTTCTCGTCCTCAATTTGGGTTGTACTACCCAAGCTCATCCTGCTTAAAGAATCAACCACAACATTAGCCTTACCTTGATAGTATTGCACATTCATTTCATAATCCTTCAATAGCTCCAACTACCTGCGCTAACGTAGATTCAACTCCCTCAGTGTGAACACGTACTATAGACTCTTATGATCCGTGAACACATCCACATGCAATCCATACAGATAATGCCTCCACAGTTTCAATGCAAACGCCATAGCTGCCAACTCCAAGTCATGAGTGGGATGATTCTTTTCACGAACCTTGAGCTATCTAGAAGCATAGGCTATCACCTTACAATCATGCATAAGAACACAACATAAACAAACCCTAGATGAATCACAATGAATCGTGTAATTCTCAACATTATTACGTAGAGTAAGCACCAGGGCTGAAGTGAGTTTGTCCTTGAGATCCTAGAAACTCTTCTCACAAGTCTCCGTCCATTTAAACTTGGATTTCTTCTTCCTCAAACTTTATGTGGGGCCGCAATGGAAGAAAATCCCTCCACAAACCTGCGGTAGTAACCAGCCAATCCCAGAAAGCTACAGATGTCACTGGGAGTAAGGAGCATTGGCCAGTTCTTAACATCTTCAATCTTCTTGGGGTCCACCTCTACACCTTGATCGCAAAACAACATGGCCCAGGAAGGTCACTAATCTCACCCAGAATTCACACTTGCTGAATTTGGCATACAATTGGTACTGCCTAAGTACCTGCAAGGTTAGTCTCAAATGTCTTTCATGCTCATCCTTGGTCTTAGAGTAGATGAGGATGTCATAAATGAATACTATGACAAAAGAGTCAAGGTATTCACAAAAAAACCCTGCTTATGAGATCCATAAATGTCGCAGGTTCATTGGTGAGACCAAACGACATGGCTAGAAACTCATAGTGACCATACGGAGAAATAAAGGTTGTCTTTGGGATATTTCCATCCCTAACCCTAAGCTGATGGTACCCTAAATGAAGATCAATCTTAGAGAAGAAACTAGACCGTTTAAGTTGATCGAACCAATCATCTATTCTAGGGAGTGGATACTTATTCTTTATAGTGACTTTGTTGAGATGCCGATAATCGATATACATTCTAAGGGTCCCATCTTTATTCTTTACAAACAACACTGGTGCGCTCCAATGGGATATTCTCGGCTGATGAAACCCTATCAGTGAGATTTTTTAACTGCAGCTTCAAATCTTTGAGTTCTACTGGATCTATTCAATGAGGAGGAACAGGGATTGGTTTAGTATTGGGTTCTAAGTCTATACCAAAGTCAATGTCTCGAAGGGGAGGCACTCCTGGCAAATCTTCAAGAAACACATCTAGAAACTCAATCACTACAGGCACTGAGTCCATTAAAGGAATGTCATGATCTAAATAATTAACACTCACAAGAGGATTTAATAACCCCTTGGACATAATTTTATTAGCCTTAAGGTTTGAAATCAAGGGATTCAGACGACTCAAATTGTACCCCTCCCAGACTAAATGTTCTTCATCAGGGAAGCGAAATCTCACCACTCTACTATGACAGTCGAAGCAAGCATAACAACAGTGAAGCCAGTCCATGCAAAGAATAATATCAAAATCGTGCATGGGTAACTCAATCAAGTTTGCACACATAGTCTTACCACTTACAACTATTGGGCAATCCTTGTATACCCTATCTGTTCTTACACTTTCTCCTAAAGGCGTACTAACCTCTATAGGATCATGCAGAACTTCAGGTAATATTTCAAAAGTAAGGGAAAACAGAGAAGTTAGAAAGGAAAGCGTAGACCTTGGATCAAGTAAAGCATAAAAAGAAGTTGAGCATACGTGCAGCATACTTGTTACCACATAAGCGGACTTCTCCTGCTTCTCCCTGCCATTCATGGCATAGAATTTGTTCCTCTTTGGAGGCTCGGCTGTTGATGCACCTTGTGGGTTAGTCCTAGGCTGAGCATTACCTCCGGCCTGACCTCTGTTCTGTGGACAGTCTTTAACCATATGTCCACTCTTACTACAACTAAAGCAGGCATTTTTGTCTTGTCTGCACTCTCCACTGTGAGCTCGGCCACTCTTAGCACAATTCTTCTTCAGATGTTGCACCTCACCTTCATTGCCCTTCTTGGAATTAGGTCTGCATCTTTTAGGTGTAGCACCCCTCTGATGATTTGAATTCCCAGAACTCTGTTGCCCCCTTTTGAACCTTGGCTGCTCATGGACGCCAAAATTTATGTGGCTTCCATGACTGGAACCTTCCGGATTTTTAGGCCTAAGCCTCCTAACATCACGAATACCTCTATTTCTGCGGCTTTTCTCTACCTCCCGGACATGTTCCATCAACCTGAAAAGGTCCATGTCATCAGGGAGCGTCGTAGATCGACACTCCTCCTCCAGATCTCCATTGGTTCCTGTGACGAATCTTCTCATCTCATCCCTGCTATTAGAAACTGAGGAAGTAGCATACTTTGATGATTTCAACAAAGCTCAGTATTCTCCTCGTTCTTGCTATCAAATACTAGGGGAAACTAACATAACTTCATAGCTTAACAAACTTCAGGGAATACTCCTTGACTGTCATAATGCTTGCTTAAGGTTGATGAACTCCTAAACGTAGGCCTCCCACATTCTTTCTTCAACAGCTCCCATGTGAATGGCACTCCACCTAAGACACGACTATCTTGCCACATGTTGCACCAAGTCTGTGCAACATCCTTGAGCTAATAGGAAGAAAACTAAGCCTTATCAATATATGTGGCCCTCACAGCCAGCAGGATCTTATGCACCTTATCTACAAACTCTTGAGGATCCTCCGATGTCTTAGCCCCTGTGAATATGGGAGGGTTCATCCTCGTTAAATCTCGCAGTGTGTCAGCCATGTTGCGAACCGGTGGGTTCTCCTCTGAACATCCTGCCGGTTGACTTAGGCAGCCATAGCCTGCGCCTGAATCGTGATGGCCTGTTCCATCTAGGCCTAAGATTCCATCACTCAGCATCGGTCAACCCAACGGGGTTAACCGGCATGACCACTCATTCTGCTAGGGCCTGGGATGGAACTCGATTGCCCCATGCAGCTACCCTCCTCCTCCTCTGACCAATAGCCTTCCCAGGATTCATTCTATGAAAAAAAACAGGGGTTGATTTTAGACACTCTCATAACACCAAGAAATCATACATGAGGAAAAGCACGATAAGATTAGAAGAAGGGAAATTTTCCTACGCATCATGTAGTCTCTTATTCAGAATAGTCATGCACTTCACTACCATTACAAAGAAACTACTTAATGTGGTTGATGTGAACTCATTATTCTCAAAATTTAACCTATTACTCTGATACAAACTTTGTCACGACTCGAATCTAGACCGGAGATGAGACCGGCGTCATTAACCTCACAGAGGTCGCAAACAAGCCTAATTATGTCATACTGGCTTTACGCTTAATTTTAGCGGAAAATTTGAATCTTTTATTTTAAAACATGCTTGCTAAACATTCTTCACTATTTATAATAGTTCATCATGAACCATCTAATATTCAATAATGAAACAACTGAAAGAAATAGTTCATTAAGTCTTAGTTGTATGATTGCCAAAATGGCCCAATACAAAGTCTAAATCAAAACAGGAAAGAAACTCTAGTCAAACATGATTTAGTAGCTCAGCTCTAAAACTATGCTATGATATAAAACAATAACATCCTCGAAAGCATGAGGACCTACAAAACTGTAGATGAATGCTGACGTCCGGATAGCTGCAACAAAGATCCTGCAACTGTATCGACCACCTGTGCCTGCACCTAAAAGAGTATAGATGTGTAGGGTTATTACACACTTGTACTAAGTATTGGTATATACAAGAACACACCAAGGACATGCATGAGAAATAAAAGCTCTTTCTTAACGATATGATTTTTTGAAGTCAAGTCAGTAGATTTGCCAAATTGAGATTAGAAAAGTTAGTGAATTTCTGAAATTGGGTTAGGAAGGTCGTGCATGAGATTAACATGCATCATTATAAATATTGAATAGCACAGAACATATAACATCTTCATATAGCAAATATCATACCACATAACATATACCACCTTAATTTTTTCATATAATTCAATCATATGCCATGAGATCTTGGAATCATGGACTTGACATTAAGACTTTCCAAAATGATGGCCCAACATATGGGACCTCCACTAGGGAGTCTTCATTAGAAACACAGAGTCTGCTTCATTCATTCATACGTACTTCATTTAATTTCATTCATAGGCCAGTGTGAACACAAGCTATACCTAGGATATAGTTTAAGACTTTCATCGAGTTTGTTGTGAAATGATCAGGAATAACCTAATGTTATTACCCGAGTCTAGCTAACATCTTGATTATCCTATCCTAACACTTTTGGTATCATTCATTTTATTATGTGCTTCATTTGAGGCTGGCCTCATTCATTCATTGGGAACTTTAAATTTAACTTACATAGATCATGTGAGAATCATGAAATTCAGTGTCTCCCCCACACAAAAAAGAGGTGGAATCACCGGCCAAAGTGACCCAATAAACATGCTAGCGTACATGGGAAATTTAACCCCGCCAGATCCCTATTTTGGCAGTATAGGTTCAAATACTAGGAGATGTATGGAGACCCATACCCGGCAAGCCGGATTTTCTTATCTCATGGGAGTTACGTGAACCTTCGCCCCTCCCAAAAGAATACATCACCGCTCATAGATAGCCTATCGGTGCTCACTATGAAGTTCCATTATGTTTAACACATACGTCTTGGAAGTTGTCTTCTAATATGAGGTCACTATAGCTCATTAGATTATATCTCATCTCATAATTAGTATTAAGTGTGTTAAGCTCAATACCATCATTAGAGTATTTATAGAGACTGGTATGTTTATTATCTTACACTCTCCTTACTGAGTATGTATTGGTAGCATTTATTTAGGCTCAGTTCCAATTTCTCTCATCATATTCATTATCCTCATGTCATGTTTTCACCACATTCTTCATTATTAGTACCTTTGCTTTTCATATTTACTCACCTCTTATTTCGTGAATGCATATTTCATCATTTCATAGTTTATCTCATCTTATGCCAATGCACTTGGACACTTAGTGTATCTTGCACTCATACTTAACCCTCCTCGTATTCATTGTTTAATTACATACATCTAAGGTGAACTTATTTTTGAATGTATGTTAGACTTATGTGTCTATACATACAAGACTTATTATTACTTGCCTAAGATTATGTAGTACAGGACTAATGTCTTTTATATATATATGCCAAGATCTTAATTTTTGATCTAAGTAGATGAAATTTTTCTGGGATATTTTACTCACGTATGACTTATGCATCATTACGGAAATTTGGGCAAGGGAACCAAAATCTTGGATCACTTGGATATGATTTATATATTTCATTAATTTTATTTCTTATTTTCATAACATTAAACTCTAAATTAAATCTAAACATTTAAATTGAAGGATTAATTTTTATTTTAATTTCACTCTTAGATAACCGAATTGTTGGGTTCAAGCCCCCACAAACACTTAGACTTTTAGAGTTAAATTCAGTACAATAGGGAGGTTGTGGGTTCGAAACCCCACAGTCCCCCCTTATTTTTTTAAAAAAATTGGTGAGGAGGCTTTGAGGTGGTGGGTTCGAACCCCCATAGCCCCTCTATCTTTATTTTATTTAAATGGGAGAGTGGCAGTTAGGTTGTGGGGTCGAATCCCCACAGCCTCACTTTATTTCCTTGTTATTTCGCGTCTCCCTTAAGCGCTAAGGTCGTGGGTTCGATCCCCACGCCTCAAATTTTTCTTTTTTTCATTATATCATCTCCCTTCGCGCGTACAGGGAGGTTGTGCGTTCGAATCGCACGCCTCCCATTTACTTGTTTACTTAATTCTTCTCCTTCTCCCCATAGGTTGCGAGTTCGATTCCCCCCAACTTCATTTCCCTTATTTCTTCGCGAAAACAGCAGCTAGGATCTTATCCCCCCCAGCCCCCATTTTTCTTGTTCTTTGCCTCACGTAACCAGTAGCTAAGGGGTTCGATTCCCCTTAGCTCCTTCACGTTTTTCACTTATTTTTCAGCCATCTCAACATGTGAGGTCTTGGGTTCAATTCCCATAGACCTCACTAATTTATTTCCCTTTTTCAAAACCAAGAATTTATGGGAGAGTATGCAATCTGGAAATTCTTTTATTATCATTCTTCACTCATTTTTAGTCACCTCTTTCATGAGTTTACTTTTCTAAAAGAGTGGTATTCAACCCAACATTATTAATTATAATTAACAACACATTGCACACATGTTTCCTTTCTTTCAAAAAATGATTATTTTTAGTTTCTTAGCTTATTCTTACCTATTTCAAGTTACAAGATTTTAGAATATCTCCCCCTTGAGAATATTTGTTCTCAAATGAGATTTTTTTCACTAAACTAAGAACAATAACCACAGGTTCATCACTCAACAATCAAAAGCAAATAAATATATTCTTACTCATAGTTTATAAAGTACTAAGAAAAGAAGTAGTTCATTGATCTTCATTCCCTATGGATTCAAAGAGATGTGAATATCTCTTCTTCATATTCTCATCAGATTCCCAAGTATCTTCTTCAACAAATAGGTTCCTCCAAAGAACCTTGACTGATGCAACTTCCTTTGTTCTCAACTTGTGAACTTGGTGATCTAAAATATGAACTAAAATATCCTCATAGGATAAATATACTCATTCCCAACACTTTCACTTGGTACAATCAATGAAGGATAACCCATACACTTATTCAACATAGAGATACGAAATACCGGATGAACCACTACTAACTCCTGTAGTAGATCAAACTCATAAGCTACATTGCTAATTCTCTTGAACATTCCATAATTTCCAACATATCGGGGACTAAGTTTCCCCTTCTTACCCAACCTCATAACACCATCCATGGTTAAAACCTTCAAGTATGCCCAATGATCCACTTGAAACTTCAAAGACTTTCTCCTAAAATATGAGTAGGATTTTTTACGATTGTGTGCCGTTTTCAATATCTATTGAATCACTTCACCTTATCCATGGATTGATGAACTAGATCTGGTCCTGTCAACCCTGCTTTACCAACTTCAAACTACCCAATAGGAGATCTGCATCTTCTCCCATGAAGAGGTTCATATGGAGCCATTTGGATACTCGAATAGTAGTTGTTATTGTAAGCAAACTCAATGAGAGGTAGGTGATCATCCAAATCCCCCTTGAAATCAATCACGCAAGCCCTTAACATATCTACTAAGGTCATTTGCCAAATCCAAATCCAAATCCGAATCTGAAGCCGAGTAAGCAACGACAATGGCGTGAGGGGGCACCTTCTTCTTAGCTATTTAAGAAGTAAAGGAAGTATTTCCTTATATAAGGACAACAATTTCCCTTTCTTTTGCCGATATGGAAGAAATGACTTCCATTTGCACTTTGCAAATGACTATTTCATTTTTCCTCCAATTTTTTCCCTCTCTTTTGCATATTCTCTCTTTTCTTTTCCCATTCACACTTTGCTAAACCAAATAATCCCCCACATGAATGGGGAATGACTATTACTAAAATATATGCATGAAAAACTTGTGTGTCTTGTAAGTAAGGTTTAATCACATCTAGAGTAGTAGTTTTCCCTTTAAACTTTTCATAGTGAACATATATCATATATACTCAATCAATCGGTAGATTTAATATCTTTTAACTGTCGAAATATGGTGTATACCTACACTACATAAGTCACACAATCAACCCTTGAACTATTCTTTTTTCTCATTGTTTTTTTTCGTTTAAGCCTTGAACACATCTCAGATAGTAAGTGCTTAGAGAACATGCCTTACTAGATTCTCCTTAAAGCGGCTTGCACTGCACACTCACATAGGTGACTTCTAAATGTGTTATCCAGTAGATACAACATTTGATAAACCCTGTATGAAACTTAGAAACAATTAACAAGTCCATATGCGTACTGAACATTGTCTCATCATGAGAATGAACCATAAAAATTTTTTGACAATGTTGAATCGTCATCAATGACTTTGTTTATCTCTTTGAACCTAGATCTTGAGATCTCCAGTCTTCTAGGTAGAGTTACCTCTACGATGAATTGTTCTCGGCTATAGTCCCATTCCAGTTGATGACTTCTCAATTCTCTCTTTTGTTAGGCCTATTGTAAGTGGATCTGACACATTATCTTAACTTCACATAATCAATTGTGATAATTCCTTTAGAGAGTAGCTGTCTTATAGAGTTATGTCTTCGTCTTATGTTATGAGACTTGTCGTTATACATAATGCTTCCAACCCTTCCTATTGTAATTTGACTATCACAATGTATACATATAAGGGCCATTGGCTTGGGGAAAAATGGTATATCTTCTAAGAAATTCTGGAGACATTAAGCTTATTTACTTGTCTTGTCTTAGGCGATGAATTTAGACTCTATTGTAGAGTGAGATATACATGTTTGTATGGATGATTTCCAAGATATTGCTCCTCCACGAATAGTAAAAACGTATCCACTAGTGGATTTTATTTCAGTTGACCGAGTAATCCAATTAGCATCACTATATCCTTCAAGAACTGCTTGGATTGTTTTCGTAATACAAAATATTATTTTGAGTGTCATCTAAGTATCCCAAAATACTCTTCATTTACAGCCAATGATTTTGATTGGGATAACATGTGTATCAACTCAGTTTACTGATAGTGCAAGCTATGTCTGGTCGTGTACGATTCATGACATACATCAAACTTCCCCAACACTCTTGCATAGTCCAATTTAGACTGACTTCAACCTTAATTCTTTGCAAGATGAAGGTTCACATCAACTGGAGTCTTTGCCCTTTTGAAATTCAAATATTTCAATTTTCCATATACCTTTGAGTATAATGAGTTTGAGAGAATACTAGACCGTTAGGAGTTTTGAGAATTTTAGTTCCCAATATCACATAAGAAACTCGAAGATCTTTCATATCAAACATACTAGTGAGCAACCTAATGTAGATATACAATGACTTCCTGATTTGGAGTATCTTTAATGTAAACACATTTATTGCATTTACGGATCTTAAATCCATTTGACAACATAGTTTGATCAAACTTTGCATGCCATTGCTTGGGTGCTTATTTTTAGTAATTAAGTTTGCACACTTTCGTTTGTTTACCACGAACTACAAAACCCTCAGGTTGTTCCATGTAAATTTCTTCTTCCAACTCTCCATTTAAGAAGACGGTTTTCACATCCATTTTATGAATTCCAAGACCGTATAATGCAGCTAGGGCAATTAACATACGAATTTATGTAATCCTAGTCATTGGAGAGTATGTGTCTAAATAATTAAGAACTTCTTTTTTTCTAAAGCCTTTAACAAAAAATCTTGCTTTATATTTGTTAATAGTTCCATTATCTTTGATTTTCCTTTTAAAGATCTTTCTTGAACCCAAGGGTTTGTTTCCTTGAGGAAGATCAACCAACTCCCAAGTATGATTGCCTAAGATTGATTCAATTTCATTATTGACAACCTCCTTCCATTAATTTGAGTCGCTAGAAAACATTGTTTCCTTGAATGTTTGATGCTCACTTTAAAGAAGGAATGTTACAAAATTATATCCAAATGAATCAACTGTCCTTTGACATTTACTGCGCCTTGGACTCGCTTCATTGGTTTCATTCTCTTTTTTTTCTTCTAGGGGTTGTTTAGAGCCCCCACTAGATGACTCAAGTCTAGTATTATACGGATAGATATGTTCAAAAAATTCCGCACTATCTTATTCCATTTCTATATTGTCATGAATATCCGGATATTCGGACTTATGACACAAAAATCGACATGCCTAATTGTTTTTGGCATATCCAATGAATACACAATCCCCTATCTTAGGCCCTACTTTTACCCTCTTAGATATAGGAACCTGGACTTTGGCTAGACACCGTAACACTTTAAAATATTTCATGTTGGGTTTTCTAGCATTCCATTTCTCATATGGAATAAAATGTGTCATAGAGTGAGGCACTTTACTGAGTATTCTATTTATTAAACCTGAACTTATAAGTAATGCATTCATCATTTACTTGAAAGTTTGGTTTTTTCTTTCTGCAATCCCATTAGATTGAGCAGTGTATGGAGCAGTAATTTAATAGATAATTCCATTTTCTAAACATATTTGTCCAAATGGAGATTCATATTCTATGCCTCTATCACTTCTGATCATTTTGATCTTTTTATCCAATTGATTTTCAATTTTAGTTTTATATTGCCTAACTGCATCTATTTCTTAATCCTTACCATTTAGCAAATAGATATAACGATATCTAGTTCAATCGTCAATAAAAGTTATGAAAACTTTTTCCCACCACGTGATAGTGTTGACTTCATATCACAAATATCTGTGTGAATCAATTCTAATGGATTTGAATTCCGTTCAACAGATTTATAAGGATGCTAGTATACTTAGATTCAATGCAAATTTGACATTTTGATTTACTACACTCAAATTTTGGCAAAATCTTTAAATGAATCAGTTTTTGTAAGATTTTGTCATTAACGTGTCCCAAATGTTCATGCCATAAACATTTAGATGCAAGCAAGTAATAAGAAGCAGAGTTTTTAATCATATCAACTTCAATTACATTGAGCTTGAAAAGGCCATTATTGTGGTAGCCTTTTCCTACATTGATATCATTCTTACTTATTACTACTTTATCAGAAACAAATACGCATTTAAATCAATTCTTAGTCAGAGCTGGAATTGAAAATTAATTCTTTCTCAATTCTGGAACATACGAGACCTTGTTCAAAGTCACCACCTTGCCTGATGTCATCTTTTATAGGACGCTGCATTTCCTTCAACCTTTGCAACAACATAGTTTGCCATAAACAACTTCTCATCTGTAGGTGCAATAGTATATGATGAAAATAATACTTTGTTGGCACAAACATGGCATGAAGCACTGAAATATATTCACCATTATCTTGGATTTCCAACCAAGTTACCTGTTGAAAGCAATGCGCTGAGATCGTCCATTTCTCTTTTGGATTCAGCCAAGTTTACTTGATCGTTCTTTTTCTTGTCCTTCTTAAGACCCCAACATTAAGTAGCCCTATGACCAAGTTTACCATAATTGAAGCAGCTTCCATTGAATTTCTTCTTAGGAGGATTGCTTTTTGGACGGGATGTTTTTCTTCTTTTTTATAATTTTGTGGGATCTTCTTCAACAATATTTACTTTAGATATTGCTGAGTTACCACGTGACCTTTTTTCTGAAGCCTTATTATCCTTTTTGATTCTCGACCATACTATGAGATCTTCAACAGTCATCTCCTTGCGTTTATGCTTCAAGTACTTTTTAAAGTCATTCCACAACATAGGTAACTTTTAAATAATAGTAACCACTTGAAGGAATCATTCGCAATTAATCTTACATTAAAGATTACATGAGTACCAAGGTTAATCTTAATATATCTAACATAGACATTAAATAAATTTATACATTTAGCAAGTAGATTAAGGATTATGACCTGCAGTTCTTGAACTTAGGTGACGACAGTCTTAATGTCTATCATCTTATAGTCAGAAACTTATCACAGTGAACTTATTCATTCCGGCATCCTGTGTTTTGTACTTCTTTTCTATGACATCCTAATGTTCTTTTGAGGTATAGACATTTTTGTACACATTGTATAGTTCATCTTACATAACACTCAGAATATAATTTTTACACAAAAAATCTGAGTGTATCCATGCTTCGGTTATCAAAAATCATTCTTCAGGCGGAGTATCATCCGACATAACAGGAACATTCTTATTAATGAACCTTTGCAGACTCAACCTATGGGATAGAAGAACATCTTCTGGTTCCATCTCTTGAAGTCGACTCCAGAAAACTTTGCATGTTTCTCTGAAGGCGCTAAGGCAGCAGTTGAACTATTGTGTGAAACCGATGTTGTTGCAGCACTTAATATTGCAATAGTCACTGTTCTAGCATCTACTTGACTTGAATTAGTCTTTTTTCTGTCACAAATGGTAGATAATTTTTGTATTTGAAATACTAATAGTAAAGAACAAATCTTTACACATACTGTTTCTAAAGATAAAAATTTTATGTTCTTTTAATAGTTAATCGAATGAATTTAAAAATTCAACTAGACCAGAAAATCATAAAGGTTTTAATCTCCAGAAACCTCAAATACAGAAACTTAGTAAATTTCTTAAGCTTGTTATAAAGCTATACTTATAAGTCTAGTAAAAAAAGAATAAAAATAAGATGAAGTAGACAGTAAACAAAATAATACGACTCCATAGAAATTATTGGGTCTCCTTAAGAAATTTAATCGCATAATCGTACCCGAGGTTATGGATTAATTTCTTCCAAGATAAAAAAGATTAATCCTGTTAAAAAAATAGCGATACCTCAAACTTCATTGACTTCAACGAACTTAAGAACATCAACAAGTCACACATGCTCAGTCGATCGACACTTTGATTTTTAGAGAAAATATATACAGAGAAGGAAAATGTTTGTAGTTTTTGAAAAAACAAAAAAATTTCTTTCTTTTATAGCAATTTTCAGCAAAAAACTTGTATGTTATGAGAAATCTTTTCAGACCAAATTTATTCAGAAAGTCGTGTCTTTTACAAAAAATAACAACTTTTTCAGAAAATGTGTCTGTTGGGAAAGTAACGGTTTTTCGAAAAGAGTAATGACTTTTCAAAACGTTATTGTTACACGCGAATTAGTTATGTTAATTAACTAATTAACTAACATCCTCAATTAATTTATAAGAGATAAGATTAATATGATTTAATTGATTAACAAAAACCGATTAAATAAATTTTGCCAAGGCCGAGCGAGCAACGACGACGAGGGGCACCTTCTTCTTAGCTCTTTAAGAAGTAAATGAAGTGTTTCTTCATATAAGGACAACAATTTTCCATTCTTTTGCCGATATAGGAGAATTTACTTTTCATTTGCACTTTACCAATGATTTTTCAATTTTCCTCCAAATTGTTTCTCTCACGTTTCCATACTCTCTTTTCTTTTCCATTCACACATTGCTAAACACAAAAATTTGTCCATTAGCACATAACAACAATTTCAACTATATAAATTTTCTCCTACAATTCACTCCTTAAACTCAATAATCAATCGTCTGCCACATATTTTTTTTTCTACATCACAATGAGGAAATTAATAATGGACATAGAGAAAAGTTTGTCTCGATCGACCGACCAGAAATACGCTATGACCTCTTAAATTGCAGCTTTCCATCTTTAATCATCTTCCACAATTAGAGATGAGTAATCACTAACGCTAATTCAATCAAAATACTCATAATTTTTATGCTAAGATGAATTAAAGTTAAAGGGATTAGCTGAGGCTGTCCTTTCTATACTTCTATACCACCGTGCGACTCTTTTCATTAATTTTTTCTTTTCTACCGTTCAACTACTACCCTAATTTTATACTTTAAAATTATAAAAGTCGTGAAAGTGAACCACTATTTATTTTAATGTTTTTCTTTGATAACAAACTAAAATAATCACTAAAACTATCCAACTAAATTTATAAATATATTTATAAATACTATAAAATACTCATTTAAAATCTATCAAAAAAATATTTTATGAAAAAAATGCTTTATTACTCAAAATGACCAGAAAGGTCATTACAACTTTCTTAACAACATATAACTTATATATATATAGTATATAGATATAGATATATAGATATATAATGAGATAGAGTATAGAGATGATATGTATAGATATAGGTATAGATATATGAATATATAATATATATATATATATATATGAGATATATATAAGATATATATAGATATATATAAGATATACATTACATATATAGATATATATATGATATATATATAGAGATGTATATATATATATATATATATATATAGATATATGTATATGATTATATATATATATATATATATATATATATATATATATATATAGATACATATATATATGTTTATATATATATGTATATGTATATATATTATATATTGTTTTTATAATATTTCTTATTATTGTACAAAAATGAAATTGTCAATTACCAATACTTCATTTATTCATATTCTTTAATAGAAACTTTAATTTCATTCATTCCTTACTGTCATAACTTTTGATGATCCTATAACTTCTAATCTATATTAATATACTCGTGTTCATTATATTATTTGATATTTGATTTTTTCCCTTACATTCATTTTTTAATGATCACAAATCGTAAATTATATTAATAGTAATGTCGTGATATCATTTGATATTTCATAAAGTTATCTTATAATATAGAGGCCTTATAAGAATCTTAATATATAAATCTTCTTTTTGTGAATTATTATATAGAAACATTTCTATTATTAGTACGTAATAATTAAAAATGATCAACTCCATAAATTGTATCATATAAAAATTTAAATATATATATAGTTGATACCTCAATGAAAAATATATACAAAGAAAGGATGAAACACAATACCATTATATTATATGCTACTACACTTTCCATCCAAATAAACTTTAACAAAATACTCTCCTCAAAATACAAACTATGAGAATATAATCTATACAAAGTGTAATCACACAATTTAATTTCTTAAGAATTATGAACATTTATTTTATAAATGTTAAAGGATGCTTCACTTTTAAGATTTGTTTGATATATAATAAAGCAAAAACCAATATGAAATTAATGTATAATACACAAATGAAAAGCAGAAAAGTTAAACAGGATAACGATAAAAGCTAAAAATAGGAGAAGAGATATAAATAACACAAATATATATCATTCATACACTTGCAAGCTCTAATAACTCTAGGAAATTTCTTCTGTGGATGATTTATGTAGTTAGAAACTTCATATAATAGCAACAATACTCCATATACTAAATGGTAAAATAATAAAATTTATCTAAATTTGTGTACATAAATATATACATATTTCTTTGCTTAAAATTTAATAATAATTCATAAGAAGATAGAAAGTATATTTATGAGCTTATTCTTTAAGTAAATAATTATTGTTGTCTTTTCACTTTAGATTCATCAAAACCTATGCTAGGATATTTGATTACAAGAAACTTCCATTACTAGATTACTAATATTTAGATGTTAATCTTGAACATGCTAAATTGAGATAAAGTTGGCCTACCTAATATTCACACCGAAAAGCATTGTAGTTTTAATCCATTTAGTTAACTAATAAGAACATAAAAAATAAAATAAGAGTATAATGATAAAAGAATATCCATAATGAGAGGCAACAAAAATTATAGTAACTTCAAAAATATATTTTTGTATCAAGATAAACCCATGCTCATATAAAGTAAAATATAAAGTAAATAGAATTTTAAATGAAACAATAATACATGAAACAATACTATCTATGTAACACCCCTGAATTTTTTGAGTTAAGACTTGAAACATCTTTCGTAGTGACTATGTATTTGTCAAGGAATTTAAAAATTCTTTAGTATTAAGGTCAGGTCATAGATGTAGCACCTTGAGTTCTATAAGAACTAAATTGAAAAAAAAAATATAAAATTTGGAGATTAAGCTAAGTATGAGTTTTGAGTCAACTTTAAACCTCAATATCTCCTAGAACATGATGATTTAGGTTTTCTACAAGGTAACTTAGGAAATATATTTGAATTATCTTTCAAACTCCACCAAGTTTGCTAAGTTTTATGTTCGGATGAGTGAGATAAGATCTTTTAAAGTTAGGATATCCAGTTAAGGAAAGTTAGCCTAAAATAGAGAGGGGTATTTTGATCTTTTTCTTACCCAATCAGATTTGATTCATTTTTAGTAATATTTTAGGGATATAATCATATAAGGTTAAGTTTATAAATCTAATGTAAGGTTATTTTAGTTCAGTGTTCAAGAAGAGAAAAGAAGAGAAAAAAGGAGAAAGGAGGAGAGGATCAAGCATTCGTCGAGATTCTTGTGTGTTGTTGCAGATTTTCACCATAGGTTGATCCATAATAGGTATGTGAGCTTCCATAATACTGTGTTTGTTCACCCGCACGTCAAACATGTTATTTTCAGTATGATTTCACTCCTCTAAAGAATTGCAGGATTTAAGTTTTAGAGAAATGTTCTTGAATCTTATTCTAAATCTTGTTTGGTTGGGGTTTTGATTATTTCTTGATATGAAAGTGATTGTTTTGAGTTGATTAGTCTGTACATAAGTTGGATAATTGAAGGTAAGGAAAACTTTATAAAAGAAATCTATTAAGAGTGATTTACGATCAAAAAATGAGAGGAAAAATTCATTGAACATGGACTGGGAAGAGGCCAGCGCGAAGCGCCCAAGGGGATGGGGCGATGCCCCTTGAGTGCGCACATATGAAGCCTCTGATTATAGGAGCTGAAGTGCCACACCTGGAATGCGCTAGGGTCGCTTGTCCCCCCTCCTTTTCCATCTTGTCAAGTTTGAGCCCATTTTAAGTGTATCTTCACTCGCTTTGATTCTAATCATTATAAACTACTTCCAAACACCTAGAAATCATTGCTAACATGGTCATAACCTTGAATTCGTAATTCAAATTCAGGGTAAAGTCAAAAGTTAAGTGTTGAGTTCTTACGATCATTTTGTGGATGTAACGACCCGCTAGGTCGTTTTGAGAACTAGGACTAGTTTGACTCCTTTTGGAAATTTAAATGGGTACTTTAAAATTTTTCGAAGACTAAGAGTATTTAGTTGATTAAATTTTATTGAATAATTAATCTAGTCATATCCATAATTCATTTAATATCTATACTTGACCCATTAATTATTTTTTTGTTAGTGGGCTTACCACTAGAAATGTTTGTTGTCTTTTCTTAGTTAGTGGAAATTTTTTATTGTTTATCTATTAGAATGGTAGTGGCTATAATTAGTGGGTTATATCTGGCCAATGTATTTAAATAACTTAGAGGGATTATAGTTATTATATCATGATTAGAGAAAATCAGAATAGAAATAGAGAATAAGTTGTCATCCTCAGTGTTGGAGAAGAACTCGTGCGCAGGTAGGTAAAAGGATACCATCCTTGTCTAGTTATTTCTTTCAAATTTTTGTTGAATAGGATTACACTTGAATTAGATTGAATTGTATATTAATTGTTATTATATTGTTAATGTGGGGTTAAAGTATAGTTGTCAGTAGAGTGTAAATCTGGATCTGCAAATGTTTTCTTTCTTATTGAGAAAATATAGTAAGTTGCATGGACTATTGTAAATTTTGTTTTAAATAAGAACAAAAAATGGGTGATTGGATTGGTGGTTAAAGGTGTAAAATAATAATAATAATAATAATAATAATATAATTTCCAATCTAATGAGTCCCTTACCAGTGGATTGGTTTTAATTGTTGGAAATTTTTGTTATTTAATTTTTTTTTTATTTAGATGTATACTGTAGGAAAATTAGGTTCTGAGAGTGGGTTCATGTAATGGTTCAAATTGATTTATCTCTATTACTATATTTTTATCATAGTGTAAAAAATAATAATAATTTAGTTATATATTAAGATAGATAATAAATTATTAGGTGTATATCCTATAATTTAACATTGAAATTTTAGTATATTTGGAGAGAATTAAGGTTAAAGTATTGGCTGGGAATTTGACAATTTTGATAATTTTTGGCATATAGATTATATCAAGATTTGGGATTTGATTAGAGATATGAGTGAGTTTTAGTGTCTATGATGTACCTATAATAATTTGAATGTCTACAAACTTGCTTATTTATGAATATTGCATCATTGGTAGATCGTGAACATTATAAAACTTTGCAAAAAGGGAAAGAACTGTCTTGAAGATTCGTGACACGAATTCGGCACTTGAGGTATGTTAAGACTTTTTAGACTTGTTGAAGGACGTTTCCTAATTAAAAATTAAAAATGAAAATAGACAAAGGGGTGTAAGGGGGAAGGATGGTGGTCTCGTATCAATGGTGTGACGGGCATTGGTGCGAGTACCGGTGTTATAAAAAGGAAAATTTCTATTTTAGAATGTGGATTGAAATTTGAGAATGCCAAGCATATGGGCATTAGCTGATATATTATTGACTTAAATTCCTAGTGTAATTGTGTTTTATTTATTTCACCCGTATAGTTGTGAAAAATTGAGATGGTTATGTATTATGTTCATAGATTGATTGAGATGTGCATCATCATCCTTCTATTGAAATAATATGTGCACATGCATAGACATGAGACTGAGTATAAGTTGGGCACGTAGAGATCGTCCGTGCTGGGGATGGTGAGATGTTAATATTGTAATTTGGGCACGTGGAGACCGTCCGTGCGAAAATTGTTGATATTATGATTGTGCGTTGAGATCGTCCGCACAGACACGTGGAGATCGTCCGTGTCGGTATATGGACCTCGCGAGTCCCCCATGGGTCATGAACTCTCGATGTATTTCCGAGGAGTATCATGTATATACGGTTGAGTGTGTACTGGGTATTTTGAGACAATTCATTACATGTGTGTTATATGCATTGCATTTCATCACATCATTTATTTTGATGATTATGTGTTTCGTTGGTGTTTGGAAAATACTTGATGCCTGATTTCCTTATTGATGGAACCTAAGTTGTAAGTGTAATATATGTATATATTACTTGTATAATTTAATAATTTATTTTCTTATATAACTCCCGTCACTACTTCTTCGTTGTCGGTCAATGAGACATACTGAGTACACGTGGGTTTCGTACTCATACTACGCTTGTTGCACTCTTTGTGGTGCAGATTCGATTCCGAGTAGGAGCACATCTCGTGGAGCAAATTGAGTCCGGCTTGAAGTTCTTGGAGTTGTGGTGAGCTGCTTGGCTGTTCCGTGGCCCACACCTCCCTCTATCTTTACGTATTCTGTTATTCAGTATTCAGACAGGATATCCCTTAAGTTAGATTTGTCATTTTAGTTTCAGACTTGCATCGTATTCTAGAAGCTCTTGTATTAAGACACCATTCTTTGGGGTGATATATTTTATCTTCCGCATTTCGTACTTATAAGGAATCCAATGTTGGAGATTCTTGCTAAGTGTTAATCTTTTTACTCATTTGTTGGTCTAGTTGGGTTAATATGTTGGGTTGGCTTACCTATTGGTTGGGAAACATAGGTGCCATCACGACTTGAAAATTTGTGGTCGTGACAAATTTGGTATCAGAGCCCTAGGTTCATCGGTCTCATGAGTACAAGAGCAATGTCTAGTAGAGTCTTGCGGATCGGTATGAAGACGTCCATACCTATCTTCGAGAGGCTATAGGACATTTAGGAAATATTCTTTCTTTTATTCATTATCGTGCACACTTGACCTTGTAGAAATTCTAATCTTGATATTTCATTCTCTCTCAGATGGCGAGGAATCGTACATCGGTAAGTGGTGGTCAGGATCCTATTCCTGCGCCTGCTTCTGGGAACACTATCCGAGGTAGGTAGAGGTAGGGGACGAGCTCGAGGTCGGGGTAGGGGCCGTGTTGCAGCACCGGTGGGATGGTCAAGTACCAGTAGCTACCCAGGGTCGTGATAGGACCGTACCTCCTGATGCAGAGGTTATTCATGGGAATGTGCAAGATCGTGTCGAGGGGGATGGGCTAACTCAGGCTCCACCCAGTACTATTGTCCCCCAGTGCTTCAAGATACCTTGGCTCGTATGTTAGGAATCCTAGAGAGGATGGCCCAGGCAGGAGCTTTGCCTGTCACTTCTGATGGCTCACAGACTCGTGTTGGAGGTCAAATTCCAGACCCGATAGTTGCTCCAGATTCTCAGACTCCCAGGACTCAGCCAGCTGCCGCTGTAGCTCCTCGTTTGGATAGTATGGAGTTTCCAGATATGACATCACATTTGGTGAACAGGCCTTCTATGACTACTGATGAGCAAAAGATGTTGGGAGGTTCAGACTAATGAATCCTCCTACTTATACTGGTGACTTAGCTGAGGATGCATATGAGTTTATAGTTAGTTGTCATGAGAGGTTGCATAATCTTGGATTAGTGGAGTCTCATGGAGTTGACTACACAACGTTTCAGATGACTGGCTCTGCTAAACAGTGGTGGAGGGATTATATTGTAGTAGGCCAGCTGGATCTCATCCACTATCCTGGACTGAGTTTACTCAGGTATTTCTATCCAAATTTGTTCCACGTAGTGAGAGGGAGCGCAAGAGGGCCGAGTTTGAGGGGTTGCAGCAAAATGGTATGTCAGTTGCAGAGTATGAGGGTAAATTTCATGTCTTGGCTAGGCATGCTTCGATGATACTCCCCACAGAGGCTGAGAGAGTGAGGAGGTTGTTTAAGGGGCTGATTATTCCAATTCGTCTAGGAGTTCTCAGGTTGCTGCTTCTGGTGTTCCATTCCAGAAAGTGGTAGATGCTGCTAAGGAGTTGGAGATGATTCGACGTGAGGGATTTGAGCAGCGAGAGGGCAAAAGGACTCGTTATTCAGGTGATTATGGTGGTGCTCCGCCTAGGAGTCGGGGGTACTTAGGCAGAGGTTATCACCCTCAGTCCAGCAGACCCATTCATGCTGCTATACCAGCGTCTGAGCCTGGATACGCTGGGCATAACTCTTCGAGCTTGGTGCATACTTCACAGGGTTCATCTTCTAGACCTGTAGTTCGTGGAGGGCATTCTGGTCATTCAGGTTCCTCTCATCAGCCTGCGTCTCGTAGGGGCTGTTTTGAGTGTGGTGATATGGGACACTTTGTGAGAGACTGCCCTAGGACCAGACGTGGTGGCTTATATCAGGGTTCTCAGGCTTCGACTTCCAGGGCTGCACAACCTCCAGCTAGGGGTGGTGCACAGAATGGTAGAGGTGGTTCTCATTTAGGTAGAGGTGGTTCTCCTTCTGGTCGAGGTGGGGGTCGTGGAGGTTCACAATCTGATGGAGGTCGTTCTCACTGTTATGCTTTTCCAGGTAGGCCAGAGGCTGAAGCCTCAGATGCTGTTATCACAGGTATTATTCCGGTTTGTCATCGACCAGCCTGTATTATTGATCCAGGCTCTACTTATTCTTATGTGTCCACATATTTTGCTCCTAGTCTGGATATATTGTGTGAGTCTCTTGATTTGCCAATAAGTGTTTTACTCCTGTCGGGGATTCTGTAGTTTGTAGATCGGGTGTATCGTTTATGTACTGTTACTTTCATGGGTATGACACTCATGCAGATTTAAAGGTCTTAGATATGATAGATTTGATTGTGTGATTCTTGGTATGGATTGGGTATCTTCTTACCATGCAATTTTAAAATTGTCATGCCAAGACCATCACTTTAGCTATGCCTGGAATTCCTATAGTAGAATGGAGAGGTACTCTTAGTCATCCTTCTAAGGGTGTGAATCATCCTTAAGGCTCGTCAGTTGGTACAGAGAGGATGTTTGGTGTACTTGGCCCACATTCGAGATACTAGTATTGAGACTCCTATGCTTGAGTCTATTCCAGTGGTGAGTGAATTTTCAGAGGTATTCCCCGACCGATTTGCCAGGTCTTCCACCAGATCGTGATATTGATTTTTGTATTGATGTGGAGCCAGGCACTCGGCCTATTTCCATTCCTCCTATCGTATGGCCCGGCTGAATTGAAAGAGTTGAAGGAGCAGTTGCAGGATTTGTTGAGCAAGGGTTTTTATTAGACCAAGTGTATCTCCTTGGGGTGCTCCAGTGTTATTTGTGAAAAAGAAAGATGGATCTATGCGTATGTGTATTGACTATCGGCAGTTGAATAAGGTAACCATCAGAAATAAGTATCCGATACCTCGTATTGATGATTTATTTGATCAATTACAGGGGTGCTTCAGTTTTCTCCAAAATTGACTTGAGATCTGATATCATCAGCTGAAAGTTAGCGGAGGAGGATATCCCTAAGACGGCTTTTCGAACACGTTATGGTCATTACGAGTTTTTGGTGATGTCTTTCGGATTGACTAATGCCCCAGCAGCAGCTTTTATGGACTTGATGAATGGAGTGTTCAGACCGTATTTAGATTCCTTTGTTATTGTTTTCATAGATGATATATTGATATACTCACGCACTAAGGAGGAACATGAGCATCATTTGAGGATTGTTCTGGGATTCTAAAGGAGAAGAAGCTTTATGCAAAGTTTTCAAAGTGTGAGTTTTGGCTTAGTTCGGTAGCATTCTTGGGACATGTAGTGTCCAAGGAGGGTATCATGGTGGATCCTAAGAAGATTGAGGCGGTTAGAGATTGGGTCAGACCTACTTCAGTTACTGAGATTCGAAGTTTCTTGGGCCTTGCAGGTTATTATCGACGGTTTGTTGAGGGTTTCTCATCCATTGCATCTCCATTAACTAGATTGACACAGAAGGAGGTGACTTTCAGTGGTCTGACGAATGTGAGGCTAGTTTCCAAAAGCTCAAGACTTTATTGACTACTGCTCCAATTTTGACCCTACCCGTGGAGGGGGAGAGGTTTTGTCGTATTTGTGATGCTTCTCGGGTGTTGGTCTTGGTTGTGTGTTGATGCAGAAGGGAAGGGGAAGGTGATAGCTTTATGCTTCGAGACAGTTAAAGGTTCATGAGAAGAACTACCCTATTCATGATTTAGAGTTGGCGGCTGGTGTGTTTGCATTAAAGATTGGAGGCATTATCTTTATGGCGTGCATTGTGAGGTGTTCACGGACCATCGTAGCCTCCAATATATATTCAATCAAAGAGATCTGAATTTGAGGCAGCGGAGATGGTTGGAGTTGCTCAAGGACTACGACATGACTATTCTCTATCATCCAGGCAAGGCAAATGTTGTAGCAGATGCCTTGAGTCGAAAGGCGGTAAGTATGGGTAGGTAGTCTAGCCATGTTACAGGTCGACGAGCGTCCTTTAGCTAGGGATGTCCAATCCTTGGCCCATAGCTTTGTGAGACTTGATTTCAGAACCTGGTAAGGTGTTGGCTTATATGGAGGCTAGGTCATCCTATTGGAGCAGATTCGGGCTAAACAGTTTGATGATGGTTGATTTATGTAAGATTGGGATAGGGTTATGTGTTAAAAGGGGAAGCCAAGGTTGCAATCTTGATAGTGAAGGAGTTTGAGGATAAAAGGTCGTATCTGTGTTCCTCGTACAGGTGATTTGACTAGATTAATCATGGAGGGAGGCCCATAGTTCGAGGGGGGGGTACTCTATTCATCCAGGGGCTACTAAGATGTATCGTGATTTGAAGCAACACTATTGGTGGTGTCGTATGAAGAGGGACATAGTAGATTTTGTATCTCGATGTTTGAATTGTCAGCAAGTGAAGTATGACCACCAAAAGCCTGGAGGTGTGACTCAGAGGATGCCATACCTGAGTGGAAGTGGGAGCGCATTGCTAGGACTTTGTGGGTAGGGTTGCCACGTACCTTGGGTAAGTTTGATGCCATATGGGCATCGTGGGATCGACTGACTAAGTCTGCACACTTTGTACCAGTTCAGACTACCTATAACTCACAGACGTTAGCCAAGATCTATATTCAAGAGATAGTTCGTTTGCATGGGGTTCCTATATCTATTATTTCAGATCGTGGCACCCAATTTACATCTCATTTTTGGCGGTCTATGCAGAAGGAGTTGGGTACTCGGGTGGATCTTAGTACAGCTTTCCACCCTCAGACTGATGGTCAGTCTGAGTGGACTATTCAGGTTCTTGAGGACATGTTGCGAGGGTGTGTGATTGACTTTGGTGGTCACTGGGATCAGTTCTTGCCATTAGCGGGAATTTGCTTACAATAATAGTTATCATTCGAGCATCGAGATGGCACCATTTGAGGCTCTATACGGTAGGAGATGTCGATCTCCAATTGGCTGGTTTGATGCATTTGAGGTGAGGCCATGGGGTACAGATTTGTTGAGGGAGTCTTTGGACAAGGTCAAGTTGATCCAAGATAGACTTATCATGGCTCAAAGCAGGCAAAAGAGTTACGCAGATAGGAAGGTTCGTGATTTGGAGTTTATGGTTGGAGAGAGGGTTCTACTTAAGGTTTCACCCATGAAGGGTGTGATGAGATTTGGAAAGAAGGGCAAGTTGAGTCCAAGGTATATGGTCCTTTCGAGATTGTGAGCGTATTGGTGAGGGTGGCGTATCAGTTGGCTTTGCCACCTGGTTTGTCAGGTGTTCATCCTGTATTCCATATTTCAATGCTTAAGAAGTATCATCAAGGTGGTGATCATGTGATTCAATGGGATTCAGTGTTACTTGATCAGAATTTGACTTTTGAGGAAGAGCCGATCATCATTTTGGATAGGCAAATTCGAAAGCTAAGGTCCAAGAAAATTGCTTCAGTAAAGGTTCAGTGGAAGCATCGTCCAGTGGAGGAGGCTACATGGGAGACAGAGTCAGACATGAGGAGTAAATATCCTCATCTTTTGAGCGTTCAGGTTAGCTCTTTTCTTTTCCCGTTCGAGGACGAACTTTTGTTTAAGTGGTAGGTGATGTAACGACCCGCTAGGTCGTTTTGAGAACTAGGACTAGTTTGACTCCTTTTGGAAATTTAAATGGGTACTTTAAAATTTTTCGAAGACTAAGAGTATTTAGTTGATTAAATTTTATTGAATAATTAATCTAGTCATATCCATAATTCATTTAAATCTTATACTTGACCCATTAATTATTTTTTTGTTAGTGGGCTTACCACTAGAAATGTTTGTTGTCTTTTCTTAGTTAGTGGAAATTTTTTTATGTTTATCTATTAGAATGGTAGTGGCTATAATTAGTGGGTTATATCTGGCCAATGTATTTAAATAACTTAGAGGGATTATAGTTATTATATCATGATTAGAGAAAATCAGAAATAGGAATAAGTTGTCATCCTCAGTGTTGGAGAAGAACTCGTTGCGCAGGTAAAAGGATACCATCCTTGTCTAGTTATTTCTTTCAAATTTTTGTTGAATAGGATTACACTTGAATTAGATTGAATTGTATATTAATTGTTATTATATTGTTAATGTGGGGTTAAAGTATAGTTGTCAGTAGAGTGTAAATCTGGATCTGCAAATGTTTTCTTTCTTATTGAGAAAATATAGTAAGTTGCATGGACTATTGTAAATTTTGTTTTAAATAAGAACAAAAAATGGGTGATTGGATTGGTGGTTAAAGGTTGTAAAATAATAATAATAATAATAATAATAATAATTTCCAATCTAATGAGTCCCTTACCAGTGGATTGGTTTTAATGTTGGAAATTTTTGTTATTTAATTTTTTTTTATTTAGATGTATACTGTAGGAAAATTAGGTTCTGAGAGTTGGGTTCATGTAATGGTTCAAATTGATTTATCTCTATTACTATATTTTTATCATAGTGTAAAAAAATAATAATAATTTAGTTATATATTAAGATAGATAATAAATTATTAGGTGTATATCCTATAATTTAACATTGAAATTTTAGTATATTTGGAGAGAATTAAGGTTAAAGTATTGGCTGGGAATTTGACAATTTTGATATTTTTGGCATATAGATTATATCAAGATTTGGGATTTGATTAGAGATATGAGTGAGTTTTAGTGTCTATGATGTACCTATAATAATTTGAATGTCTACAAACTTGCTTATTTATGAATATTGCATCATTGGTAGATCGTGAACATTATAAAACTTTGCAAAAAGGGAAAGAACTGTCTTGAAGATTCGTGACACGAATTCGGCACTTGAGGTATGTTAAGACTTTTTAGACTTGTTGAAGGACGTTTTCCTAATTAAAAATTAAAAATGAAAATAGACAAAGGTGTAAGGGGGAAGGATGGTGGTCTCGTATCAATGGTGTGACGGGCATTGGTGCGAGTACCGGTGTTATAAAAAGGAAAATTTCTATTTAGAATGTGGATTGAAATTTGAGAATGCCAAAGCATATGGGCATTAGCTGATATATTATTGACTTAAATTCCTAGTGTAATTGTGTTTTATTTATTTCACCCGTATAGTTGTGAAAATTGAGATGGTTATGTATTATGTTCATATTGATTGATTGAGATGCATCATCATCCCTTTCATTGAAATAATATTGTGCACATGCATAGACATGAGACTGAGTATAAGTTGGGCACGTAGAGATCGTCCGTGCTGGGGATGGTGAGATGTTAATATTGTAATTTGGGCACGTGGAGACCGTCCGTGCGAAAATTGTTTGATATTATGATTGTGCGTTGAGATCGTCCGCACAGACACGTGGAGATCGTCCGTGTCGGTATATGGACCTCGCGAGTCCCCATGGGTCATGAACTCTCGATGTATTTCCGAGGAGTATCATGTATATACGGTTGAGTGTGTACTGGGTATTTTGAGACAATTCATTACATGGTGTTATATTGCATTGCATTCATCACATCATTTATTTTGATTGATTATGTGTTTCGGGTGTTTGGAAAAATACTTGATGCCTGATTTCCTTATTGATGGAACCTAAGTTGTAAGTGTAATATATGTATATATATACTTGTATAATTTAATAATTTATTTTCTTATATAAACTCCGTCACACTTCTTCGTTGTCGGCAATGAGACATACTGAGTAACGGGGTTTCGTACTCATACTACGCTTGTTGCACTCTTGTGGTGCAGATTCGATTCCGAGTAGGAGCACATCTCGTGGAGCAAATTGAGTCCGGTTGAAGTTCTTGGAGTTGTGGTGAGTGCTTGGCTGTTCCGTGGCCCACACCTCCCTCTATCTTTACGTATTCTGTTATTCAGTATTCAGACAGGATATCCCTTAAGTTAGATTTGTCATTTAGTTTCAGACTTGCATCGTATTCTAGAAGCTCTTGTATTTAAGACACCAATTCTTGGGGTGATATATTTTATCTTCCGCATTTCGTACTTATAAGGAATCCAATGTTGGAGATTCTTGCTAAGTGTTAATCTTTTTACTCATTTGTTGGTCTAGTTGGGTTAATAGTTGGGTGGCTTACCTATTGGTTGGAACATAGGTGCCATCACGACTTGAAAATTTGGGTCGTGACAGTGGAAGTCTCTTTGAGAAGTCTTGTACAATTTTATAATAATTCGTTTCAAGACTCGACAAAGTGAGTAAAAGAGTGAGGAGAATGTATCCATGATTCAACTTTATCATAACGATATTCTTCATATCATTACCAATAACTCTTAATTTCATAATTTACATTAAAGAGAGAGTTAAGATTAGAGTTCAAGGAAGCCTTCGAGTTTAATTGTGAATCCTTTAAGATCCATCATCGCTTTGAGTTAAGTTTTATGTAAGTAAGTATGAGAATTAGAAGAGTCGTATACATGAGTTTCTTATTGATATTTTGAACCGTTAGTCGAGTTTTTCATTCCCATAACTTCTGAATGAATTCCATAAATTGAGTATCATTGAGAGTAGTATTTCCATGTTTTAAGTCTTGAATATTGATTTAAAAATCCCCTTTGAGAAAATACTTCTACTAATGGGATATTACATGTTACCGATGGAGTCCTTAAGTGGAATTGTACATGCCCATAATTCCGCATGATAAGTCGAAAAATCTTGAGATGAGAAGTATCAGTGATTCCTTGAGTAGAGTAGTTCATGCTCATAATTCTGCAGTAACCCTTTGAGTGGAACATTCTGGAAATGAGTAGTATCATTGAAGTTCTTGTTTTCCAAGTATTCAATTTTATGTATACTTATTGAAAACATTGCATTGAGTCGTTCACTTCCATAATTAGGCATGAACCATATTTTAAGAAGTCTTTTACAAGCGCTTTAACTTTGTTTTAAGAGTTGAGTAAGAGGAAAAGTGAAGTTCTGTTTCTTCAAAATATTATATGGGAACTAAGTATTCCCAAAGAGTAAATATTTTAATAATTAAATAAGAAAGGGAACTGAGATTTCCAAAGTGTCTTTGAGCTAGTTTTCAGTTGAAGAGTAAGTGTTTTAATGAATAAGAAAGAGACGGTACTTTGATTTCCAAGATAGCTTTTGATCAATGTTTTAAGCAATTATCTCAAATATAGTAATGAAGTATATTTTTAAACATAAGAGCTGGTATCATATTTTAGGAGTAGTATTGAGCAGCGATATTGAGGAGAGCTTAGACAACTCATACCCTCCATAAACCATATAGCCACCATGGGTAGAAGGGAGTCATACTTTCTAGATGATTCCTTAGTTATTTTTAGCATAGACTAGTGGATCCAGTTAGTTGTTCAGGTTCTATACTTATGGCAAGGTATATGATGACCTTGGCAGCATGAGGCAAAACGTTGTATCATCGCGATACTCTTAAGTAATGGTTTTTGACTAATGAAACTCCCACAACATTATTTTGTATTTTTATATACATTAGAAGTATTTGTATCTTCATATACAAACAAAGTTTATATTGTATCCTTTTATAAAAAATGAGTATAATGTATTCTTAAATACACTGAGTTGCTTTCTACTATTTTTTAAAAGCTTTCAACATAATGCATCTCTTATTATTGAGTTGAGCCTTATTTCATTGAGTTGAATATTTTATCTTTGAGGTGAGTATCTTATTCATGAGTTGAGTTGAGTTGATTGTGCTGAGAAGAGGTAAATATTTTTCCTTTTTATCAAGTTCAAGATTATGTTGTGCTTTAGAATTCTTCATACATGCTCGTACATTCCACGTACTAAGCCATTTGGGTCGCATCTTTTCATGATGTAGATCGATGTATTCAGGATCATCCACTGGAGCTTCGTTGATATCACATGGAGTTTGAGTTAACTATGGTGGGCCTCATTGCTTCAAAAGGATTTCCGTTACCTTTAAGATATATCATTTGTTAGGATGTCGTGGGTCTTGTCCCAACTTCTATCTTTGTCAGTTAGAGACTTCATAGATAGATGGTAGATTTTAAGAAGTTTGTCCATTTATTTTATTAAATGTTTTAAAGACTTAAGTTCTATATTTTATTTTAGTTGAATAATTTATTTTTATTTTGAGTTTCTGATAGTTAAAGTTTTGTGTTTGAGTTTTCATGGATTTTTATTCAGTTTTAAGCTTGAGTTAGTCTTTTACTTGTAGTTAGCAAGGATGAGGGTTCGCTAGGTGACCAACAATGGATCTCAAGTGCTGACCACATAATAGGTTGTAGGCTCATGTCATGAAAAAATTGGTATTAGAGCACATAATTCAAGTGTCTTAAGGTGTCTATGAAGCTGTGTCGGTAGGATTTTATTTATGGTTGTGAAGGGTTACTACTATAATTGAGGGACTACATACATTTTTGAAAAGTTTTACTTCTTTCATACCCTTAATAGTGCAATAGAGCTATGTCATAGAGATTTTATTCTTACTTGTAAGTTCTCAGAGTTATCAACTACCCATCATACTAGAGGTCGTGAAATGTAAAGTGTAAAGATCCTTATCGATGAGTTGTTTTTAGCAAAAGTCTTGAGAAAGTCATGAGAGTCCAGAAGGGCTTGAGAGAAGCCCAAGAGTAAGTTAAGTGTTCAGTTTCAGAGTAATTCACCCATATTCATATAAATTGTGTGATTGAGCTTGAAGCGTGTTGTAATTTTTTCCTTAAGCATTGTTTCTACTGAGATCCTTCTGAGGAGTTATATTTAGAGCTTGGGTAATATTTTTATCAAAAAAGATAGCATGATCTATGAGATTATGAACAATAGTAGTCAAGAGTTCCCCTTAAGTTAAGAGAATACTATGCAGAGACTTAGTAATCTAATATGGGAGATAGTGTTACGACAAGCTATGTAATTATAGTCATGCACCAAGTAAGTTATTGACGAGAAGTTTTCCCTTATGGGTAGAGTAAGAGTTTCTAGTCAAGATGAGATAAGTACATAACATTGACAAGAATAGAGTTGATGTTGATGTGCCATCATATTAGAGGAGACTAAATTCATGTGTGAATAAGAGAACATAGTATTTATAAAGAGATAGATCTAAGCTAGGATTATGATTTGTTTGAGAGGGTAATGATGTTCATAACTTATAGAAGTGACCAAGTAATAAGGTATAGTATAGTAGGTGAGGAATCATATTCATATCCGGGTTAAGTAATAAGCACTAAGCTTGAATTGAGATGAGTATCATTATCAAAATAATGAAAACATGAAAGTGATGATGTTATTTTTGTGATTTGATCTAGTAGACTATACATAGAGTAGGTGCGAATTTGAGATGCTGAGTGCAATAAATATGAGTAGTACAAGTGAGAGACCCTAACATGTATATAAAGGCAATGAAGTGTGGTTAAGTAACAAGAGTCACAAAAGAATTAAGAGGTTTAGATAACACCTTATAAATAAACCTTAGTACCTGCATTTTTAGAGTTTGATAGTTTTGAGATAAGATTCTACCGAATGTTAGTGTAATAGAGGTTGTAGAACAACTAGTGATGTTGGAATAGGTCCCTATCTTTCAAGTGTCAGATTTAGAAATAAGGGGGAGATAAAAGATGAGGAATCAATTCAAGTACTTGAGAGTAAGATAGCAATGATCTCCTAAGAGTATGGGAGATATCTTTTCTGACTTCCTTTTTGTAATAGATTGATGTTAGAAAGAGGAGCTTGATGTTCTTATCATTATATTGATGGTGTGATAAATACATCTATGTTTATAAATGATTAATAAAGGAGGATGAGATTTTACTGTAAGAAATATTTAAATGAGATCACTTAGTTGATTCTGAAGAATTTGGTTAGTAGGAGTCTGTGGAGTCGGTAGAGTACAAAGCTTGAATGTGGCAGTAAGGAGTAATAGTCTTGGGCTGTATTTCCTATAGAGAGGTATAGAACCCAAACATAAGGATTTGGGTAATCTTATATATAGTGAAAGAGTGCCATTAGACTCAGAACCTAGTAAGAGTAACCTCATTCAATACCCAGTTCAACCGCCATTTGAGGATGAATGATCCCAAAGAGGAGATAATGTAACACCCTGAAATTTATTGAGCTAAGACTTGAACCATCCATCGTAGTAAGTATGTTTTTTCCAAGGAATTTAAAATTTAATTAGTATTAAGGTCATCTCACATGATGTAGCACCTTGAGTTCTAAAAGAACTGAATTGAAAATAAAAAAATCTAAAATTTGGAGAGTAAAGCTAAGTATGAGTTTTGGGACCACTTCAAACGTCTATAAGTCCTACAAAATGATTATTTAGGTTTTCTACAAGATACATTAGTAAATATATTTGAATTATATTTTCAATGCCACTAAGTTTTCTAAGTTTTGTGTTCTGATAAGTGAGGTATGACCTTTTGAAGTTAAGTTGTCCAATTAGAAAGTTAGCCAAAAATAGTGACGGCAAGGTCTTTTTCCTATCCAATAAAATTTATTTCATTTTTTGTAATATTTGAGGGGAATAATGTTGTTGGGTTCAATTTTATAATCCTAATATACATATAGGATTTTAGTTGAGAGTTCAAGAAGAACAAAGAAGAGAAAAGAGGAGAGGATCAAACGTTCATCGAGATTCTTGCATGTTGTTGTGGATTTTCTCCAAGGGTTTAATCCCCAAAAGGTATGTAATCTTCCATAGTGTTGGGTTTGTCCCCCGAACTTGTTATTCTCAGCATGTTCTTACAGTTCATTCTAAATCGTGTTTTGTTGAGGTTTTGATGATTTCTTAAGATGAAAGTGATTGTTTGAGTGTTGTCTTGAGAAGATTAGTGTGTGTTTAGTTTGGGTAATTAAATCTAAGGAAAAGTTTAGAAAAGAAATCTATTAATAACGATTTAGGATCAGAAAACAAGAGGCAAAAAATCATTGAACTTGTCTTTAGGAGAGGATGGCGAGGTGCTTCATAGATGTGCCCAAGGGGCTGCGGAGCCCCTACAGTGCGCCTATATGGAGTCTCTGATGTTAGGCTTGTGGCTAGTTCCCAGAATGCGCCAGGGTCGCCTACCCCAACTCTTTTTCTCTTGGTTATTAGGTTTCATCCCATTTAAAGTGTATCTTCATTCCCTTTAATTCTGATCACTCCAAACTACTTCCAAACACCTAGAAATCCCTTGAATTCATAACTCAAATTCAAGATAAATTTATGAGTTAAGTCTTGAGAGTTCTTTCGAACATTTTTGAAAAGGCTGTATGGTGCTCCTCAGATATGATCATGGGGCTGAGGGAAGCCCCTATAGTGCGCTCATATGCTGCCTCTGATGTTAAGGGCTGGAGGCCAATGCCCGGAATAAGCTTATGTCTCCTGCAGCCACTCCATTTCCATTGGTTGTTCAAGTTGAGCCCATTGAACATGTATCTTCATTCCATTTGATTTTAATAACTTCTAAACACCTAGAAATCCTTTTAATTCGTAATTTAAATTCAAGGTAATGTTAAGAGTTAAGTTCTCTTTGAGTCCTTTGAAGGAGAATTGGTTTCAAGACTCCAAAACTGAGTATGAAAGTAAGAAAAATGTATACATGCATGCACTTTATCATCATGATATTTTTCATATCATGAATCATAACTCTTGAATTCATTATTTACATTGAAAATAGAGTTAAGAGTAGAGTTCAAGGAAGCCTTTGACTTCAATTGTGAATCCTTTGAGATCCATCATCGCTTTGAGTGATGTTTTGAGTAAATAAGTATGGGAATTAGAATATTCGTATACATTATTTCCATACTGATATCTTGAACCTTGAGTCGAGTTGTTCATGCCCATAACTTCTGCATCAATTCCATAGATTTAGTATCGTTGAGAGGAGTATTATCTTGAAGTTCTAAGTCTTGAGTATTGAGTTTTTATTCCCCTTTTAGATTATATTATTAATCATGAGAATATTACATATTACCCATGAATTCCTTGAGTTGAACTTTTCATGCCCATAATACCATTTGAATCCTAGAAGTTGAGCAATCTTGAGATGAGAAAAATCATTAAGTCCTTGAGTTCAGTAGTTCATGCTTGTACTTCTACATGAACACTCTGATTTATGCATTCTTAAAATGAGTAGTATCATTTAAGTTCTTAAGTTCCAAGTATTGATTTTCATTTGTGGTTATTAAAAACCTTGAATTGAGTCATTCAAGTCGATATTTCAGCATGAACCATATTTTCAGAAGTCTTTTTACAAATATTTTAGCTTTGTTTTAAGACGTGAGCATTGAGTTGAGTAAGAGTAAAAGTGAAGTTCAGTTTCTTCAAAACAATATATGATAACTAAGTATTCTCAAAGAATAAATATTTTCACATATAAATGTGAAAGGGAAGTGAGATTTCCAAAGACCCTTTGAGATAGTTTACGGGTAAAGGTATGTGTTTTCATGAATAAGAAAGAGAGGAAAGTTTGATTTCCAAAATAGAAGTGAGATTTCCAAAGAGCCTTTGAGATAGGTTACGGGTAAAGGTATGCGTTTTCATGAATAAGAAATAGAGGAAAGTTTGAATTCCAAAATAGTCTTTGAGTTAAGTTTTGAGCAATTATTTCAATTCATTGAAAGAAGTCTTTTTTTAAACATTAGAGCTGGTATCATATTCTGGAAGCAGTATTGAACACCGATATGGGGACAACCCCCATAAATCATGTAGCCATCATGCGTAGAAAAGGGTCAAACTCTTTAGATTATTCCTTAGTGATTTTTATCATAGAATAGATGATCCACTTAGTAGTTACGGTTCTATAATCATGAAAAGGTATAGGACGATCCTTGCAGTGTGAGGCAAAACATTGTATCATAACGATAGCTCTTAAGTGATGATTTTCGATTAGAGAAACACCTACAACAATATTTGTATTTTTATATACATCAAATATAATTGAATTTTCATTTACAAAAAAATGTTACATTGTATCCTTGTATACAAATTGTTTATAAGGTATTCTTAAATACACTGAATTGCTTTCTTCTATTTTTTAAAAGATTTAGTTATTTTGCATAACTTATTGTTGCTTTATAATGAGTTAAATATTTTATTATTGAGTTGAGCCTTATCTCTTTGAGTTGAGTATTTTCTATTTGAGTTGACTATCTTATTCATGAGTTTAGTTGAGTTAGTATAGAAGAGGTAATTATTTTATCTTTTAATCAAGTTCTAGCTTATGTTATTCTTTAGGATTTCCCTTATATGTTCCTACATTCCACGTAGTGAGACATTTGTCCTCCATCTTTTTATGATTCAAATCCTAGTATTCAGGACCATTAACAGGATCTTTGTTGATATCACATGGAATTTGGGTCAGCTATGGTAACTCTCCTTGCTTTAGGATGATTTCATTTACCTTTTAGTTATATCAGTTGTAAGGATGTCCTAAGTCTTGTCCCGACTTCCATCTTTGTCAGTAGATAGACGGTAGAGTTTCAGAAGTTTGTTTATTTGTTTAGTGAAATGTTTTAAACACTTAAATTTCCTATGTTATGGCAAGTTGACTAATTTACTTTTATTCACAGTTTTTCATCAGAGTTAAAGCTTTGTGTTTGAACTTTCATGATTTTTTATTCATTTTTTAAGCTACGTATGCTTGATTTATTCATGCGCTTATAGTCGATAAGCATGAGTTTTCGCTTGGGGACCAACACTGATTCTCGAGTGTTGGCCACATCCAGTGTAGGCTCGGGTCATGACAATATACAAGTATTATTAAAATATGTGAAATATGAAAAGGTAATCTAACGAACTGATGTGGTGTCAATAGAAATAACAGCATCAATTATCCACATCAAAATCTTATTTTTTTTAAAATCGGGCTATACCTTCCAAAGGAAGATTTTTGTGAAAAATCTTTCTTCCTTCTAAACTGTATTAGTAAAAATCATGCTTTGCAAATTGGCAGTACTTGATATGAATTAATAAAAATATATTGTTGTAATCAAATGAAATTAGCAGAACAAAAAGGTAGAGCAATTTTCTAAAACATCTGATAAATTAAGTAATATTTTAATAAGAGTAGATAAAAAGACTCGGTCATAATATTATAATGTATTACTCAAAAAATTACTTCCGTTTTTTATTTTTATAGGTTTGTCTGTAAGAATTCTAATAAGAGTAGATGAAAAGACTTGATTACCATATTATTTATTTATTGCACCATAAAGTACCATTCACTTTTGAAATGTATATCTTGAAGATTTATGTCTATATGGAATAATATTAACTAGTAAGATGTATACCATATATTTATAACAAAATATTATAGGTTCAATAATCTACAAAATAATAAAACTGCAGCCAAACCTTTTTAATATGCATCTTTATTTTTTATTGTTTAAGAAATAAGTTAGTCATAGGGTGTATAAAAGTATGTTTTTATGAGTATGTAATTCAACTTTTTAGCTTAATGATTTCTTGATTAATCACTCTTTTATATAACTTAAATATTATTATAACACTAGATCTTCAATTAGGAATTCATTGAGTTAAGTGAAAAGGTCAATACACATTCATTTAATTAAAATGATATAATATTCACGAAGAGGGGCCTAAAATGCTCTCAACTATTTTAAAGGGTGAAAAAAATTTCCCCCCATTCACCATTGGGTCCCCAAATACCTGTGACATCAACCTTTGGGCTCAAACCTACCTTTAATCTTATTGACCACACTCATAAGGTTAATTGTAAGACCCCAAAAATGGGATAAGGTGTCTAGATCCTAACTTGTTATTCCTAATTTTATAAGGTCCTAAAATTTCTTATTATATAGTTTATAGGTAGTGTACAATGTTTGATGTTATTTGGAAGTCGAACGTCAAGGACGTCCAAGTCGTTCGATGACTAGTCTCTTATGGGCCTCATATATGCATGCATGACTAAATATGTATGAAATGTTCCTAATAAGTATTAAAATGGATTAAAATTATGTTTAATGTTGCTATATGAAGTTTCGTGAAGTTTGGAGGTCAAACATCCAAGAACGTCCAAAGCGTTCGAAAGATAGCCCCTAAGACGTTCATCGCATGTCATGTTGGGGCCTAGGCTTTTTGGTCGTCTTATAGATGTTTTTTTGGATGAAATTTATGTGGAAGGTCTATAACATGTTAATGTTCGTAATTGCGTTGGAAATATTCGGGTATGACTTCTAAAGATCCCCACAAGAGGCCCTAAAAGAAGGACCAAAAAGTAGTGTGTAGGCTGTCCCAGGCAGATCCTGGTGACGGAGCAGTCAACAGCCTTTCATGGCTTTGACGCCCTGTAAAGGGGTACCGTCGTGTGGTACTTAGCCAAAGGTGAAGGTATGAAAGATGGGCAGCCACTGTAGCCAATGAGGGAGGCCTGTGACGGCCCGTCGTGGCTGTGACGCCTCGTCATGACCCATCCATCGCGCGACTGTCTCCTGCGCAGGTCTACTGCCAATTGAAGGGGTGAATGGAAAATTCACCCCATATATTAACCTGATTACTAAAGGGGTTATTTAAGTGATTTTGAATGTATATAAGTCATCAAAAACATGATAAACTCATTCTAAAAATTAACCAACATGTTTTAAGCCTTTCCCTCCCAAAATACTCTCTATAGAAACCACCATTATTGGTGAAGTTCAGGAACAAATTCAAGATGGGTTTTCCATGAATTAATCATAATTTTTAAAAGTTTTTCAACTAATCCAAGTCATGGAAATCCTTCATCTTCAAGTAACCTTTTACTTAGAGAGTTCTTCACAATGTTTTGCAAAGAAATCTTATGATCAAGTTTCCAATCTTCCAATCTAGCCACGGGTTCTTTATCAAAACACTTTTAATGATTAAATCATGATAAATTGAAGTTAATACAGTTATTTGAACGTGATTTCACTCCAATTGCATGATGAACCCATTTTCCTTCCAAAATTGGTTTAACTCTTGCATGGTCTTTGTGATTATGGCTTTTTCTTGATTAAATGGTGATTCTCTTACGTTGAATTTCTCGTGTTTATTTTTATTTACCCTAATTGATGGTGAATTTATCCTGATCAGTCCATGATGATAAATATATGAAGATTTGAACATGAATAGCCTATGTTTCTACATGTTGCCTTGAAGTCGATTGTGAGATCAGTTGTGTAGAGTTTTTATTACGTATGAACTGCTGTAGCTACTATTTTAGGGTAATATAATGGATGAATTTCGTAGGAATAAGTCCTTAATGATCAAATTAATAAAGGCTTGCACGAATTGATCAAGATTCCTTTAGGCTATGAAGTCAAAAAGCTAAGTATGTGATGGATCTCAAATTGTGATTAGATGAAGCATGATTTCGTCTTTATTTCTTATATTATTAGATAATTCCTAATGAGGGTATTGTTGATAAAATATGAATCATGATCAAAGACTTAGGGAATGTCACGACCCAAATCGAGCCGCGAGTGGCACCCACACTTATCCTACTATGTAAGCAACCCAACCAATCTAAACCCCAACATTTTAAACATAATGAACAAAGTACATTGCGGAAGACTTAAACTTATTAATGAAAATCAATTCAATAACTTCAAAAAAACTCAACAACTATTATTATCCCCAAAATCTGGATGTCATCACCACAAGAACATCTATCCTCAATTACTAAATTTAAGAGTATCTAAGAAGCTAAAATAGTAAAAATCTAGTCCATGCCAGAACTTAAGGCATCAAGACATGAAGAAGAAGATCCATCAAAGCTAGAAGCGTTAGCTCACCCTGAATCTGGTGTAATGAAGACTGGCTAGAGTTGCGGTTGAGTTGAAGATGGTGGCACTTTGCTGCACTCCACATTACAAATAAAAACAAATACAAGTAGGTCAGTACAAGCACAAGTATTGAGTAGTTAATCGGCCAACTCAAATAGAAAACAAATATATCAGATATAACATAAAACCACCAAATACTTAACAAGGTGATAGCAACACGCATAAGAATGATTTGCAACAACACTAACCCATTCATGAGGACTCAAGCCTCTCCACCATACTCATTTGGGAATTAGTTCTTTAGATTGAGTATATTAACCGATTTCAAGATTCATTATCTTTATTCCTCTTGTGTCGGTACGTAACACTCCGCTCAACTACTACTATCCTGGTGTCGGAATGTGACACTCCGATCCATATACTATCCTGGTGTCGGAACGTGACACTCCGATCCCATATACTATCCTGGTGTCGAAAGTGACACCGATCCATATACTATCCTGGTATCGGAACGTGACACCCGATCCTCTAATCTCACTACTTTAGTTCATCAAGCGTTCTTTTATACCAAGCTCATCATTAACAAAGTAGATTTATGGTTAAGATTCAACAGCCTCATCATGCTATTCATCACAATTAGAATATTCATATGATGCAACACCATTAAGCATATAGAAGACTTTATAATACTACCCAATACATATAATTCGCTATTAAGAAAGGTCGAATTACTACGAATAGCATAACCATAACCTACCTCCACCGAGAATTGTGATCAAGCAATCTACTTTCCAAGCTGCGTTTCTTCCTCTCTCTATCGAATCGATCGTTCCTCTCTCTCTTTGTTCTTTCTATTTTTCTATTCAACCCGTTTTCTTCTTACCCTAATTAGCATAATAATTAAGTATAAAGATGTAAAAAAGTAGCCCACTGTTTATTTCAAGGTTATCTCCTTTAACCCCAGTCATTGAATTATAACATTAACCCACTAACTTTATGATTATAAGCCTGAATAGTACAAAACGCCCCTTAAAAATATTTAACAGAAATCCGACCCAGTCAGGGTTACGCAACTGTGACGGCCCGTGTGCTGCGACGTCATCCTGCTGCTTCCGTCACAAAGTTCAGACTCAATTCATTAAAGAGTCTGTGACGGCCCATCATGCCTGCGACGGTCCGTCCTGCCATTTCTTCGCGAAGTTCAGAGAGTCGATTTCAGTACCCAAATTTCTAAATTCTAAGTGTTTTGAAACGAGACCCCCTCGACGGTCCGTCGTGACCATGACGGTCCATCGTGGGATCCGTCGACTCAGCCAGTTATTTACCAGAATTACTCTACTGCTCAAAACGACTAAACAGGTCATTACAGGGAATTGATAGTATTGGCAAATTCCTCTATCCTCTAGCGACTTGACAAATCTAATGCCTATGTTGTAGCTTGATCTTGAAGTATTTTAAGCATGATTTATTTATCATTAAGTGTATGATTAGATACTTCCCTCGACTTATGCCATTAATGCAATATAATTGATGATCAATGGAAGTGAATTGGATTAAGGATCTATGTTCTTCTACTTCCTAGTACATGTGAGTTGCCTTGTATTATGTTATAGAAGGATCTTGTAGCGACTTGTACATGGTTTCTTCTATGATAAAAGTACACTTATCTACTTCCCTATGTATTAATTGTTGAAGAACAAGGTGTATTGTTGAATAATGATCAAAGGGTGAGAAATTTGTAAGAATGCTTATCTCTTCTACTTTACGTATAGTATTGAAGTTGAAGAAGCCTTGTAAGGCATTGTGTGGTATGGTCCACTTATGGTGGAGGTGTGTAAGTTATTGTCATTATATATGTGTTTACAATGGCCATGAATGCAAATTGATAAATATATGAGCATGTACTTATGATGATACTCTATGAATCTTATGCCTACTTTCCTATTCTAGTTGTGATTTAGATCGTATGTCTATTCTGTAAGCATGTATATATCCATGTTAGGGTTGAGTATAGGTGATGTCATTGATGAGTAAAAATGGTTAAATAATCCCTTATCTATGTACCCCTATGTAAATGCATGAATAGCACAAGTTACGAGTCTTAAGTTTAATCTAAAGTTGGCTTGTCTCCTATGCTATTGTGTGTTGTGTGGTTTATGCTTGAAGTTATATTATGGACTAAGAGGGTGGCTGCCTCAATATGTTGTTGATATCCATTATGTGATCTTGTTTACCAATGTACACACACACTTACTTACATGCATATTACAAGTAGTATAGGTCATGGTGTATAAATAAAAGGTTGTTCTCATATTCACTACTGTCTACAACTATGCATGTAAAAGTATATGTATGTGAAGTATGTTATATATTCCTTACTAGTATGACTTGATAAGTGTACAAGTATGGTCAGGGGTATGGGACTTTGCCTATGCATTGCACATATGTACCTTGGTAGGATAGTTCTAGTTTTGGTTTCTATATGTTTGAATATGTGTGTATGAACTTGCATGACTTAATGTGTCATGTGAAAGGTTTGCTCGCATATATCTAGTACACACACATGTATGAATATCTAGTCAAGAGAGGGGCCTTGAATGGTGTATTCAGGTGTATTTTAAATTGGATGATGCTTTACCTATGTTGCTTTTACGTGAATGGATTCTTTGAATGATTTAGGTTGATGAACTTTTATCTATGACCTATGAGTTAAGCATATGAGGGGATGACTCTCCTAAACCTATAATTTATAAAGTAAAAATATAATAAAAATTTTCAATGAAGGGATCTTAGCTTAGAACAGTGTGAACATGAATATGAGTGTGTGTCCCTTCACATTGTAGGAAGGTAGATCACCATAAATCTCATGAGGTGGATAACCACAATGCCTCAATGGGCATAAATAGGGTTTCCATAAGTGAATGACTATAATGCCTAATCTTTGAATAAAGAGGGTTTTCACATGTACCTCCAAGTTCCATAACTATGTTGCCACCATAGGATACTAGCTAGTGGATCCACCTATAAAGTTACGTCACATATGTTTCTACTATTGCTGGTAGACAACCACCATTCAGTGTGGGATTTTATGACACCGAATTCCATGTTAAGCATCATATGGTCTATGTCGGTTAAGGCTAAGTTTCCCTAAAGTACAATGGACAATGGAAGTTAAATAACTAAGATCCTAAATATAATTACTTAAGTGAGGTTACTCAGCATAGGAGGAAGTAATGAACCCATCTAGACATTGCACAAGTATCTCCTTAGAAAATTCTAGGAAGGTGTTGTAATGCATGTCACTATGTATGTGTTCCTTATACATGACATTGTAGTATTTGTCTACTTGTTATGAAGATGTGCATGACATGAGTGTTTATGCATGATGTTTATCTAGTTGACTATATTTTAAGGTCTTGACTTAACTATGTCTATATGGTATTATACTTCTATGATGGTATGTATTGTCTTGTGTAGATGGTATGTATGATTTTCCTTGTGGTCCTAAGGTGATACATTGCACCAAGTATCCCTAAAGTATTTGTTGGGAGACTAATGAATTAAAAGAAATAGTTCCCTGTAAAGAGGAATGAGCTCACTGTAAAGTGACCTCAAATTGGACTTCAATTCTAAAAGTCCTTTTCGATGATGTTTGGCTCTAATTGGGTTTCTATGAAGTATGAAAATGATGTAATTGATATTGTTTAAAGATGTTATCAAGATTTACTCAAAAAGAATGATGTATGATTTTGAAGGAAAAAGTCCCTTTTTAAATGCATGTTTTTGCATGGTTGCCATACTTAGTACATTCTTGTGCTAATACCATTCTTATCTACCTTTTACTCAAAGTGTATGTAATGGAATTCTTAAAGGAGGTCTATGATTTAGGAGCTTTATAGGTGATTTCCCAAGCTCAAGGAAAGGAATCCTTAATTCCAAGGATGTCCTAATGTGTACTTATTGTAAAGTATATTAAATGTTGTATTGTTCTGTATTATGTCTTAAAGGTCGTTTCCCTAACGTATTCTAATGTTGTTGATTCTGACATGGATAAGAGACTTAGAGTCTAAAAATGTATTATGACTTATATTTTATGTATATATGATGTGATATTTCTAGCATATGATGTGCTATGAAAAGTTTTAAATATTCCTCTAAATTTACTATGTTAATGCGATGAATGATAGCTAGAGGCTTGTATAAGACCTTCGAGGGGTCAAATACGCGATGTTACTTTTAGGGGGGCATGCCGGATGTGTCAAACGTTATATCAAAGCACGAGGTTATAAAGGTGGTTTAACGTCCAAGAAGTCTCATATTGCCTCGTCTAGTATAGTCTTGTATCATTGGTGTTGAGTTGCGACACATCAAATCGTACGAGAGGCTATAGGATGATAGAGTTTACCTTCTTCATCATTCTCATGTCGTGCCATAGAACTTAACTCTTTAAGATCTCTCTCTTATGTTTTCTTGTCCAGTGGTCTTTTAGATGTGATTTCTTGTATGAGATTGCTCTATGCTTGAGGTAGAAAAGGTGAGTTTAAAATGACTATCTTTGTTTTATAGTTTGATTGAGTATGCGTGAAGGTGACCTTGTCCTTATTTGACTATGTATAAACTAACTAAGGCGACTTAAAGGGTTAACTTGACTTAGATAGGGGTATGGGAATCTACCTCTGACTTGCACTAGTTTTCCTAGATGGAGACCTAAGGAGGTTAATATTATGTATTTGTATGATGATAAATCTAAATTACCTTATGTGATGATCACAATGCTTATAAACATGTAAATAACCTAGTGTGCTAATGTTATGGAGTTATGCATGCATGAAGGTTATATATTAGTGGAGTATGGTTCTAATTGTAGTTCACGTTGGGTTACTTGATTTAGTAGGGTTATGGGGCTTTACTTGGTCATTGCAGATGTTAACTCTATGGGATGATGATTGGTTATCTTACCTTACTATGTATGAAATATCTCTTATTTGATGATGTGATTCCAATTATGGCAATATATGAAATATATATGAAATAGCAAGTTATGTTGAATAATTTATGGCATGATATAGTTAAATCATGCTAGAAGTTATGGTGGTTAAAGTAAATTCTCTTGGATTGTTGTGTTCCTATAAGGTTTTGAATGATGGTAGCCAAATACGAGGATTTGAACTTGGAATGTTTACTAACTACCTATGGAAGTATGATACCCTATGATTATGTGATTAAAAGTGTGCATTGGCTCCTTTTGTATATAAGTGGTACTTCATTAGTTGCTCGCGTAAATTGGAGTCCCTTTCAAAGACCTGATCTTACTTGTGATGATAATATGCATTCTTATAAATGAGGAGTTGGTAAAGCTTTGTATCCTAAATTGTCATGCTTGTTCCATCAAACGTCTAAATATTGCATTTCAGGATATTTGCAAGAATGCTCACTATAAAGACTAGGAAACTTATTGTAGCATGTTCAATGAACCAACTAAATTGTCCTTTGATTGGATATTGTTGAAATATTTGTAGAATTGATGAATATGAACATGATAATGAATTTGAAAAGGAGTTTTTCTATTTGAAATAAACAATGAGAATCTTATGACATGATGAGTCGTAGAGTTATTTCTAAGCTTCTTATTGTTTTATGAACCTCCTTGTTGTATCTATTGCATTGTAGACCTTATCTGAACTGAGTATCATGATCAAAATTGATTGTTCAGGATGATTTGTCTAAAATGCTAAGGTTTAGAATTCCTTAGTGTTGCTAAATTGAATTACTGAAAATTCCCACTAAAGTAGTAATCAGTTTAAATGATGAAAATGAAGGTTGTGTAGTTAAGATCCTCTTTAGGTTGGGTTAAGTTGCTCTTAATTGGGTATACCTTAAGTGGGGGATGGTGTTTGAGTATTGAGTTGTAGAAATTGTCTACATTGTCCTTCTATTCTTACTTGAATTGGAAAATCATGAATTCTTAGTATGCTTGTTCATGAATATAGTATTGCATAAAGTGTGAATTGCATGACCTTTATATGATTGGTATTGATTGATTGACATCATCTTGGATACATGGTGAACTTTCAAAAGAGTATGAAAGAAATTTTTTGATAAAGTCCATGTTTTCTCATGTTGACATGCATTTTAATGTGCTAATTGTGAAGTTGACTTTACGAGGTAAGACAAGGAACTTGGTAATATTCACTTGTAGGGTAAATTGTTTAGCCTTGTAATGGAAGTTGAGTCTCTTTTACAATGAAATATGTTGACTCTCTTGAAATTAAGTGACTTGATGATTTGGAATGCAAAATTGTAGGCTCATTCTTGAAAGGTGAAATCATGTTTAGCTAAGTGTCCATGTGTGTGCCTATGATTTGTGTTATTTTTCCAAAATGAGTCTTGCTATATTGGTAAGTATTATGTTAAGAAAAGAAATTTGTGGAGTGGATTCCTATTTTGTTGTGATGTACTTGGTGTGACTTGCCATCTAGACTTTTCTAGGAAGAAAAATACAAGCATATCTTGGTTTGAAAGTTGAGATTTTCTCTTTTTTTTAATGAAATAGACCTTGTCCTTAGCTAAGGTATGAACTCATGATATATGTATGTGTGTTGAGGAGCAAAACATTCCTCCATGAACACTACTAAGCATGGTATGGTTGAGTATGACCTTCATGGTACTATGTCTAACTAATGAAGATCTTTGTGATTTAACAAACTCAAGTTTATGTGCATTGAAGTATGAGTGCTCAAGTAACTTTGAGTATATGATATGACCTACCTATAGGTGGCATTTTAATATGTCCTAGTAATAAATTAGGATGTAATGATCATGTTCTGATTAGGAGAAGGATGTTCTGCTATTAACATGGTAAAAACCTTTGTGTTTGATGCATTGAAGAGTGAGTGAGTGACGGTTTTTGCTTGCTTGTGTGCATTGAGTGCAAAAATTATTCTATGCTTATTTAAAGGTTATTAAGTGCTCTTATATGCATTGGAATCCTTGTTGTAATTAAACAGCCCTAAGTGTCATTCGAGGATGAATGTTCCTAAGTGGAGGATATTTTAAGACCCCGAAAATGGGATAAGGTGTTTAGAGCCTAATTTGTTCTTAATAAAATTATAAAGTCTTAAAATGTATTACGATATGGTTTAGAGTCAGTGTAAAATGTTGCAAGTGATTCAGAAGTCGAACATCAAGGGACATCCAAGACGTTCGACGACTAGTCACTTATGTGCCTCATATATGCATGCATGCATAAATATGTATGAAAAGAGACTAATAAATCTTAAAATGGTTTAAAATTATGTTTAATGTTTTTCGATGAAATTTCGTGAAGTTTGTAGGTCAAATTCCCAAAAACATCCAAGTCGTTCGAAAGATAGCCCCTAAGACGTTCATCTTATGTCATGTTGGGGACAAGGATGTTTGGACGTCTTATAGGTGTTTGTATTAGATTAAATTTATGTGGTAGATATATAAATTGTTAAGGTTCTTAATCACTTTGGAAACGTCTGGGTACGACTTCTAAAGGGCCCCATAAGAGGCCCCAAAAGGACCCAAAACCAGTGTGCAGGCTTTCCTAGGCAGATCCTGGCGATGGAGCAGTCAACGGTCTATCATAGCTGTGACGCCCCTTAAGTGGGTCCAATAATTAGGGAATTAGCCAAGGCTGAAGGGAGGAACCCTGGGCAGTCACTGTATCCAACAGCAGAGGCCTGTGACGTCCCGTCATGTCTGTGACGCCCCGTCAAGGCCCACGTCGCGGCCTCCTCTCTCGCTGCTCTGCCTCTTGCGCAGGTCTGTGCCAATTAAGGGTGAATGAAATTCACCCCATTTATTAAAATGATTATTTAGGGTTTATATTTATGTTATTTGGGGGTATATAAGTCATTAAAAACGTGATCAACCCATTCTAAAATTTACCCACATGTTTTAAGCCTTTCCCTCCCAAAATACTCTCTATAGAAACCACCATTGTATGTAAAGCTCAAGAACAAATTGAAGCTGGGTTTTACATGGATGAATCATAAATTTTAATAGGTTTTAAATTAATATAATGTATGCCAATCCTTAAACTTTAAGTAACCTTTCACTTGGAGAGTTCTTCTCAATGTTTTTCCAAGAAATCTTCTGATCAAGTTTACAATCTTCCAATCTAGCTATGGGTTCTTTCTAAAAATGTTTTTAATTATTAAATCATGATTAATTGAAGTTAATACAGTTATTTGAACGTGATTTCACTCCAATTGCATGATAAACCCATGTTCCTTCCAAAATTTGTTTAGCTCTTGCATGGGCTTTGTGATTATGACTTGTTCTTGACTAAATGGTGATTATCTTACGTTCAATTGCTTGTGTTTATTGTTATTTACGTTAATTTATGGTTAATTGATGATGATCAGTCCTTGATGATAAATATATGAATATTTGAACATGAATAGCCTATGATTCTACATGTTGCCTTTAAGTCGATTGTGAGATCGGTTGTGTAGAGTTTTGACTATGTATGAACTGCTTTAGCTACTGTCTTTAGGGTGATATAATTGATGAATTTCATAGGTATAAATCCTTAATGATCAAATTAAGAAAGGCTTTCATGAATTGATCTAGATTCATGTAGGCTATGAAGTGAAAAAGCTAAGTGTGTGATGGATCTCGAATTGTAATTAGATGAAGCATGATTTCATCCTTATTTCTCATCTAATTAGAAACTTACTAATGAGTGTATTGTTGAAAAATATGAATGATGATCAAGGACATAGGGAATTGATAGTATTGGCTAATTCCTCTATCCTCTAGCGAATTGTGAAATCTAATGCCTATGTTGTAGCTTGATCTTGAAGTGCTTCAAGCATGATTTCTTTATGATTAAGTGTATGATTATATACTTACCTATGCTTATGCCATTAATCAAAAAGAATGGATGATCAATGCAAGTGAATATTATTAATGATCTATGTTTTTCTACTTCCTAGTACATGTGAGATTCCTTGTATTATGTTATAGTATGATCTTGTAGCGACTTGTACATGGTTTCTTGTATGATTAAAGTACATTTAGCTACTGCCCTATGTATTAATTGTTGATGAACAAGGTGTATTTATGAATGATGATCAATGGGTGAGAAATTGGTAAAAAGCTTATCTCTTCTCCTTTCTGTATATTATTGAAGTTGATGAAGCCTTGTATGGCATTTTGTGGTATGGTCCTATTATGGTGGATGTATTTAATTTATTGTCATTATATATGTCCTTACGATGTCCATGATGGAAAATTGATGAACATATGAGAATGTACTTATGATGATACTATGTGAAGCTTATGCCTACTTTCCTATTCTAGTCGTGATTTAGATCGTATGGCTATTGTGTAAGCATGTATATATCCCTGTTAGGGTTGAGTATAGATTCTTCTATTGATGAGTAAAAATGGTTAAATAAACCCTTATCTATGTTCCCCTAGGTAAATGCATGAATAGCACAACTTAGGAGTTTTAAGTGTAATATGAAGTTGACTTGTCTCCTATGCTATTGTGTGTTGTGTGGTTTTTGCTTGAAGGTATATTACGGTCAAAGAGGGTGGCTGCATCAATATGCTGTTGATAGCCATTATGTGATCATGTTTACCAATGTACACACACACTCACTTACATGCATATTACAAGTAGTATAGGTCATGGTGTTTAAATGAAATGTTGTTCTCATATTCATTAATGTCTAATGCTATGCATGTAAAGTATATGTATATGAAGTATGTTATGTATTCCTTACATGAATGACTTGATAGGTGTATTAGTATGGTCAAGGGTATGAGACTTTGCCTATGCATTGCACATGTGTACTTTGATAGGATAGTTCTAGTTTTGGTTTCTATATGTGTGAAAAAGTGTGTATGAACTTGTGTGACTTAATGTATTATGTGAAAGGTTTTCTCACATATATATACAGACGCACATGTATGAAGATCTCGTCAAGAGAGGGGCCTTGAATGGTGTATTCATGTGTACCTTAAACAAGATGATGCTTTACATATGCTATGTTCATGTGAATGGATTCTTTAAATAATTTAGGTTGATGAACTTCCATATATTACCTATGAGTTAGACATATGAGGGGATGACTCTCCTAAACGTATGATTTAAACAGTAAAAATATAATAATGGTTTTCAATGAGGGTAAATTAGCTTAGAACCGAGTGGACTTGAATATGAGTGTGTGTCCCTTTCAATGTTAGGAAGGTAGGTCACCATAAATCTCATGAGGTGGATATCTACATTGCCTTGATGGGCATAAATAGTGTTTCCATATGTGAATAACTACAATGTCTAATCATGGCATAAAGAGGGTTTTCACATGTACCTCCAAGTTCCATTACTGTGCTGCCACCATAGGATACTAGCTAGTGGATCCACATAGAAAGCTATGTCACAATTGTTCTAATTTGGCCGGTAGACCACCTCCTTTCGGTGTGGGGTTATATGACACCGGATTCCATGTTTAGCATCACATGGTCTATGTCGGTTAAGGCTGTAGTTTCCCTAAAGTAAAATGGACAATGAAAGTTTAATAACTAGGATCCTAAATAGAATGAATTAAGGGAGGTTAAATAGAATAGGTGGAAGTAATGAACCCATCTAGACATTGCACAAGTAGCTCCATAGGAAGTTCTATGAAGGTGTTCTAATGCATGTCCCTATGTATGTGTTCCTTATGCATTACATTGTTGTATTTGTCTACTTGTTATGAAGATGTGCATGATATGAGTCTTTATGCATGATGTTGATTTTGTTGACTATATGATAAAGGTCTTGACTTAACTATGTCTATGTGGTATTATACTTCTATGATGGTATGTATTGTCTTTTGAAGATTATATGTATGATTTTCCTTGTGGTCCTAAGGTGATACATTTCACCAAGTATCCCTATAGGATTTCTTGGGAGACTAATGAATTAAAAGAAATAGTTCACTGTAAAGAGGAATGAGCTCACTATAAAGTGACCTCAAATTGGACTTAAATTCTATATGTGCTTTTCTATAATGTTTGGCTTTAATTGGGTTTCTATTAATTATGAAAATGATGTAATTGATATTGTTTAAAGATGTTATAAAGATTTACTCAAAAAGCATGATGTTTGATTTTAAAGGAATATGTCCCTTTTTAAATGCTTGTTTTTGCATGGTTGTCATACTTAGTACATTTTTGTGCTAATCTCATTCTTCTATACTTTTTACACAAATTATATGCAATGGAATGCTTAAAGGAGGTCTATGATTGAGGAGCTTGATAGGTGATTTCCCAAGCTCAAGGAAAGGAATCCTTAAGTCCAAGGATGTCCTAATTTGTACTTATTGTAAAGTCTATTACATATTGTATAGTTTTGTATTATGTCTTAAAGGCCATGTACCTAACATATTCTAATATTGTTGAGTCTAAGATGGAAAAGAGACTTAGAGTCTAAATATGTACTATGACTTATATCTTATATATATATATATATATATATATATATATATATATATATATATATATGATGTGATGTTTTTAGCATATGATGTGCGATGAAAAGTTTTAAATTTTCCGTAAAATTTACTTATGTCAATGCGATGAATGATAGGTATGGACTTTTTATAAGACCTCCGAGAGGTCAAGTACGTCATGTTACTTCTAAGGGGTGCTTCTCGAATGTGACAGATGAAGTTGGATTTTTATACACAGTCTCATAGTTTAAGAGCAATTTAGGCCCTTCTCCATTAAAATAATTTGGAATTACTAAATATATGGGACCATATATTTGGCCTGATTTTGGGTTCCATGGTATTTTTCTTATTGGACCTTGTCCACTATTTTAAATTTTAAATCTTTTAAAACTAAGAATAAAATAAAAATGGAGAAAATAACAACGACATTCATTTTAAAATGGTTAGTTCAATAAAAGATGATTTTTATTAAGCGACTCTGTACGAATACTATAATTTTTTGTTTTGCCTGTTCAAGAATTCAAAATAAAAAAATGAAAAATAACCTTTTTTCCTATTCCAACCAAACATGACAATATACAAATTCAATTAATATGAACATGTAAGTTCACTTCAAGGTTGAATCCTTGGTATATTTATTAATTGATAATAAGACATGTAAAAAAAATTAAAAGAGGAAAATAAACAAGAGAATTTGATAATTGATAGAAAAATATTAATAAACAAATATTCATCGTTTTTTAAATTGACGGTCAAACAATACAAGTATCAATTTTTGTTAGATCTCCAAAATGAATTGGGTAGTAAATTAAGGGTTGATTTAAAATAAGTCAATGCAAAAATATCATGAAATTAATATTTTTAATATTAGTTTCAAGCTTATTGGCTCAACATATAAATCACACGTAGGTTTTGTTATTCATTTGAGAAGGATTCGAATTAACACCAATAAGATTTGGCAACATAGTAATAAAATATTTAACAATTTTACTTTAGACAACTTGTAAAAATGAGAGAAAATATGAACCAAAGGATTACATCAAGGATATTATTGAGCCAAATGGTTAATGTTAGAGATAATTGAAGGTCAAAAGAGGGATGAAGGAGAAAAAGATTTTTAATTTGAGCCAAAAGGTTAAAATTTTAACATATAATTTTTATAAAGTTTAATTTATAGAGGGGCGAAACCATATTTCAACGGTGGCTTCTTGTACAAGTACATAGGAAAATAAATTTTTCCTGCTACAATATCAAGCTAAACAAGATATTTGGAGCCCAAGGTTAAAATCATTGGCATGTAGAAATATACCAAATCATTTTTATGACGATAGTGTCTGGACGAGCTTCCACATTCCGTTGTTGTTTTTTTACCTCCCATCATCATCAGGTAATTTTGTGATGAACATTTAGACAAATTGGAATCATTTGGTGTCTTTTGCTTCTGACATAGGTTTTGAACTTGCCATATAGCAAAAATTAGTGTAATGATCCAGAAAAGACCTTCACGAAAGCCATCGTTCAAAAGGAAGAATTAAAAGAATCCTACATGAAATAAGAAATAGTGTAGGGTATAAACTGCAACAAGATTAGTTAATAATAACATACTAAGCACTCAACCATGATTCTAAAAATATGAAAGATACAATATATATTGAAATCATCATTAGTAAATTTAGTTTCTAATAAAGCCCTACAAGAAGAATCACAAGAATAATAATGGTAATATCTAGATATATCAGCCTTAAAGATACGCTCCAGTAATCTAAGTTGTATTGCTAAAGGTAGAGAACCAATAAGACATACTATTTGCTTCTTTAACTTATATTTCAAACTTAATGTTTGAATGATTACACTTATTGTAAATGTTCAATGCAAAATAAAAATAAAAATGAGATATTCAAAATCTATGAAAAGAAGGCTTAAATCCAAACATGTAAATCACACACTACAAGAATCAAGGAGATTGACTCGCATAAAGATGAAAACAACAAGAGGAAGTAACATACAACAAGGAAGTCACACATACAAGAATCAAGAAAGAATAGTTTGTTTAAATGCAACAAGTATTTTTGGTATTTGTGGACAGTAGGAATCACTGAAATATACAAAACTTACAATGTACAAATATATATATTTGTATTTTAAAAGAAACAATTATTAAAGAATGATAACCACAATTTCACATACTAAAATAACTTGCTTAGGTACATATGTTCAAGTCAAAGTGGCAGATCAACCAAATAAGATAATGACGAGGCAAAGAAGGTACCAATGTCATTCACACAACTTTCCTTTTGAAAGCATCTTGAATGCAAATTCTTTTCATAAACTGATATGATTATCAAATCGGTCATTCTTGTAATTGTAAACCTTATATTGGAAAAAGATTGCATCACAAGGAAACAAAGTATAATTTATTAATTTGCTATAAAATTTCTTAAATTTATTTAATAAGATGCAACAACTCTTTTTCATTCTTTTTTTGTGAGCCACAAAAAATACATATGCCAACATTCAACATCTTTTCGATGTCAATAAGAGAAGTAACAAATTTATAAATTATTTAAAGTTTCACTGCAAGGGAGGTAATATATATGGTAACTTAATATATATGACCTACTTGTCTTCTGGAGCTGTTCTGAGGAACTCCCTCCCTTCAAAGGGTCATAGGAGCACCAAGAGGGAGAGGTAGTGTTTGACGAGCCCTCGACATAAATACCATAGCTCTTCTTTTTTGTGCTAGCTCTATCCCATGAGCTTATGCAAGTGGATCGCGAACAGGAACGGAAGGTTTACCACTACCACCTGATCTATCTAATCCTACTCGCTAGTAGTTATTAACTTCTCCTCTTGGAAGAGAAGGAAGTTTATACAAGTGGAAGAATAATAAAAACACAATGGAAATTACCACAAAATTCAAGCATGCCCGAGGAATGTAGGAGAAGTGTCAAATTCATCTTCGGGTTTACCAAGCTCAGCTTCACTAATTAACAAAATTCTACAACATACGTGACTATCCTTATAAGTATTGGCTTTGATAGGAGAATCTGACAGTTTAGGGTGAATGTGGTCACTAGAGATGTAGTCCTATCCTTCATTTCTTAATCTAAATCAATTACGTATATAAAAGAATGAATTTCTTTTTTAATAGATGCAAACAGACGAATATATCTCTACATGATATATACCAAAGAGCCTTGTCGAAGATAACCTTTTGAGACTTGTGAGTGCTTAGAAGGAATCACCCATCTTAATGAGGCAAAGACTTAGTTGATATCCATACCAGGATACTCAAACTTGAAATACTTTTTCACTGAAATCTTACTAATGAAAACATTTTTCTGTCCATCTTTTGGAGCTTGAAAACGCTTTAGAAGATATAAATATTTATACTTCAAGGTGCCTAAACCTGTAGCTCTTTTTTCTAGCCTCCCACCCCCACTTATCATCAACATTTGTCAATTTTACACGAGAATATGGTAAACCTTCAATAGAGTCTTACTCTGATACTTGATAAACTCGAAGCCCAATGTTATTTATTCTATATGTACTCCTATTAAATACAACAAGATTACGGCTCTCTCCCAGCTCCTACTTTGCTCACATTAAGCTAGGAATATCTAACTCTTTTGATACTGATGAAACCATATAAAAAGAAAAAAAATTTAGAAGTCCATAATAGAAAGCAATCAAGTTTTTGCTATAAAATAATTTTTGGAGAAAGAAAAAAGAAACTAAAGGAGAAAAGGCAAAAGTTGGGCATAGTCCCTATGAAAACAAGACACATATAATTTAGATGAAGATAAATCTAATACTTTTCAGCATGAGCTACAAAAACACTATCCTCCCAAGGAAAAAAGAAAAACAAAAAAAAACATCAAAACTGACAAACATAATGTTTGTGTATAATGCAACATGCCTACGGAAAAGACGGAAGTTGAAAGCCACATTTGGCGTGTTATCATTATTGTTTTTCAACATTTATTACTAATATACTTCGTTTAATGAGTATTTTAAAAGTATAAACGTTAAAACACTAAGGAAAATAATTTGAAATAAATTAAATATAAAAAAATATTTTTCTCAAAGAAGAAAATCGAGCTCACAGAATTTTTCAGTCTCCTTAAGAAAATTCTTCCCCTCAAGTATCAGAGGTTAGAAATATATCCTCATAAGATAGAATGATATTACTCACCAGTGTATTTGTACAAAAAACCACGGTGTTGGGAAATCACTTAACAACAGTAAATTACAATTATAATACTAGGTTTGTAGAAGAGGAAGTTCAGAAATTAGTTATTTTTATTGAAAAATCAAAGGAAACTCTTTTATATATAGACAACAAAGGATAGTGTGAGTGAATGCTTATTTGGTCTGATAGGAATGGTGATCTCTTTGAAAAAGTCAAAACCCTTCAAAAAGCCATAATTTTATGAAAAAGTTTTAATTTGTATAGAAGTCACAACTCTTCAGAGTAGTCACAACGCTTCATTAAAGTCATAACTATTAAAAAAGGTTCGCAACTTTTCATAAGAATAGCAAATCTTCAAAAAGTCAACTCTTTATAAAAGTCACAACTCTTCATTTTACATTCACAAATTTTAAAACCTAACAATTATTCTTAGCATTAAATAAATTGTGGACTTCAAGGGTCTTTCTTAATAAATCATACAAAACGACAATCCTAATATGCTATCAAATTTTTTTGGTAGGTACAAATCTAAGGTTCTGATGAGTTCAGAAAAGTAGGATAAAACACAAATCTCCTTTCAGAAATGTCATACAATCTCAATCTAAATATCACGTAGTTATATTTATCTTTCGAAACCATTTCTTTAGAAATCCAATCTCTATGAGGAAAAGGTTAACTAATATTTGTTATGCACATTAGCATTTCATACTTAATCAAAAATTATACCACACATTTTTTTTTCTCCCATTAGTTCTATGTTTTGAATTTACTTCACCTCTACTTTTTGAAAAACACAATCATCTTGAGCATATATTTAATTAAACTTATTACTATTTATAGGAGACATTCATTATGAATAGGTAGGAAGAAGTTAGTACTATTATTAAGTAGCGGAACTAGGTACTTGCAATGTTGTGATTAGAAACCCTTCATTGAAAAATTATAATGTGCAATTAAGGCAAACCAAATCTTCCTAGTTATATGAAAAATTTTGAATCCCATGACATAAGGGTGGTTACTTTTATAGTGGCAAATGGAATTCAAAATCTACTTAGATCATATATTCATGTTTTAGGTGTACAATCTAGTATTTATATCCATCAAGTGTCGTAATTACATTCGAGGGTCCTATTTAAACCATCTACAATCTCTAGATTAATTGTTTGGAAATAGCAACCAGCACTTGATACGTTCTATAAGTTATTTTGGGTTATGAATTGCTCATGTGGATTACACTAGACCCAATGTAGTTTATGAAAAAGAAGCCAAATATTATTTTGGAAACAGTTACATTGTTTAACCGTAAAATACAGTCCATTTAAAATAGTTCTTCACACTTGAAAAAAGAGAGAAATATCATAAACAAAAAAAGAAAGAAAAAGAAAAATGACAGACCATTAATTTTTTAACTTTGACATCAAATAATCCAAGAGGATACGTAGTTCGTGCCATTGCTCTTTCATTTCTTGAGATTCAAAGTCCGAATCAGAGAACTCCTCAACAAAGTAATCATTGATAAGTTTTCTGCGACGGTTAAAAGAAACACAGTGTTATGCCTCTTACTTTTAATAATTACATTCGTATCAGAGTGAGGTTAATTTTTCCATGCGTGAGATGTTATTTCTTTGTATAAACAGGTGCTTTTTCTTAAATTTTTCTCATAAGAAAAAAAATATTTTTTAGATCTGGAAAAAATTCATTTCTCCAAAATTTTGTGAGTCTATTTTTTTTTTGGAATTAGTGGGTCTATTTTTCTTTTTTTGTGAAAAAGATGATTGTTCTAATGAAAATTGAAAGAAGAACGAATATACCAGTACAATATCTTTGTTGAAGAGTTGAAATGTTTAACACTTTATTAATTACTGTTTTTTAAATAAAAAATGGCAAGATTTTATGCATTTTGTTTAATTATTGAAAAGAAATAAGTGCAGTACTAGTATCAACGAAGTGTAGTACAAGTTGTACTATTACTATTTTATTTATATGCGAAAAGGTGAATTCATCTATTGCATACATTTGTTGGATATAAGATTAATATTTATTTTTTAAAAAAAATCGTCATATTATATTTTTTTTGATGACTTAAATATATTATAAGCATGTCATTAAGATTGGTCTTGATAAGTTGATTTAGTTTGTATGCACTTTATACATGTTTTTGTCTTCTACATATGATGGTGACATGTATTATCACATTTAATGGTTCAACAATTCTTATTGTTTTCTTGTTCATATTTCAAAAATGGATGAACATGAACAAACTCGAATTATTATAAGTGGAAATCTCGAAGTCTAGCAAAGGGATAATGTAGAAGAGAAAAACATTGTAAGACATGTATCTTAGGCCATGAAGTCATCCAGATTAGTAATCCAACGACAACACAAAAAAGAAAAGAATTTAATAAACTTAATTATTTGAAGATATTCCTTAATGTTTCAATGCATGATTTTACTCACCTCTTTCAAGTTAAGTGAGCTGAGCTGGCTGGATTTGTTGAAATTTTAAATTGGAGATTCTTAGCTATTTAACATACACTCTCGGTGAACCTTGGATTAATAGATTGACTATTGTTTATCACGACATTTGATCAAGTCAACTTTTTAGGGTTTATATTTATTACCTTGAAGACTTGAGAGAGGACTTTAGATTTAGATGACTTGTAATATGTTATTACTTGTTTGAATTACAATATATAAATTATGTAGTTTTTTTTTTCCAATTTATGTTTACACTTCAAATCTTTGTTATTATAGTCTTCAATATTGGTATACACATTAAGAAATTAGTTCAGAATTTGGTTGAATTTTGAATATATAGATGATGAAATGTATTCTTACATGCCGTTTTGATTTTACAGGTAATAGGAAATCCTTATGAGAATTGGTTTGCTTGAATGTGTATGACATATGAATGAATGATTAAAAATTTTGCCTTATTATATCTCAAAATATATGCATGACATAAAAAAGTATCATTGTTGACTTAAAAAATTGTAAAAACTGAATGGTGACAATTACGACATTTAAAATCGTAAATATGATATGTACAAAAAGAGAAAAATTATATCTTCAATCAACTAGAAGAGGGTAGCACTGAACAACATAGAGGGATCTTGATGTTTATAAATCTTGGAGAAAGGATCATCCCACTTACGGTGGAATGCGAGCTAATTATGTGGTTGATAACCTCATATATGGATGTTATAAATTCCCTACACCTCATAATATGTGGGCACATCTGCGAGGAACGTATGGGGTACGTCTGTGAACCACCTGTTATAATTGACTATCAAATTTGACACTTACAAGAAGCGTCATCAAAATATCAAAAAACACCTTCCGATGATGTTAAACATCACTGCGTAACTCAAAAGAATTGGTCATGTTCTTTAAAATGACCAATAAGTCCATACAGTAATTCAATCATTTACCAATTATTGGCAACATATGAAGGTAAACTGTAACACATAATGATCTAGACTCTTGCATCGAACTTATCGTGACTCTATACTCATAACAAGTTTCTCAATACAAAGTAGTCACAACTTGCATAATTTTAATCGATTCAACCACTATATTGCACATATAAAAATTTAGAACCACACTTATTGTGCACATGATCATATTATCACATCCAAGAAAATACAACTCCCAAATTCATAGTTAATTCAGGCAAAACGAAATACACATTCACAGTTTACAAGTTACAACTTATAGACAAGCCCAATTTCTAAATTAGTTTGTTTCATAGATGACTAGTACAAGAGAAAAATGTAAACTGATGTACCCTGCAACTAGTCAAAATATCATTTATCTTAGTCAGTGGATACTTGTTCTAAATGGTGAGTAATTCAACTATCATTAGTCTATACATATCCTCTCTTGTTAGTAATGGTATTATTATTGTGTTGATCTATTTCTTACCATAGAGTGAAGGAGGAAATATATCTATTTGTATCACCTAGATATCCATCGGATTGAATTCATAACACGAAGGAGTAGAAAGAATTGATTTTTTCCTTAAGTCCTATAGTCTCTCGAAGAAAAGAACAAACTTCATCATACCATTTCCAAGACTCTAGTAGACTCGTTTTTGTATGATGAGATCAACAAATGTAGGGCTCTCATACCAATTTTATGAAAACCCATAACTCAACCAAACACTTTGGATTTAATGATATGGAAGTGGACTTATATAAAAATAAAAATATGGAGTTTCCATAAGCACCAAAGGTTTAAACAAATAACGTAACCAAAACTAATGCGAAAGAAACTCATAGAACCTGAAAGTCATAGTAACAAAACACTACTAACAACATGTCTAAGACTAAATGGTACAACCCTGAAACTAAACAACACCTCAAACAAATAGTATGAGTAAAAAAAGAGTAAACTTAAAAAGGAATGATCCATGGCAGCCCGAATGAACTAGCTTACCCTTGAATATATCCACACTTTATAGTCACCTAGATGAGGTCTACCAATCGCCGCATGAAGATGTCTTGTAATGAACAAAGAACAAGCATGTGCTGTATCAGTACAAAACCATAATATCCTAGCAGGATCACAACGCTACCCCAAAAGGTCAAAAATATATAATTAATTAGAACACTAATAAACATGCATATACCGAACATATACAATATTAGTCATCCCTTATGAACATCGCATAAATTCACAATTCTCAAGATGTATAGTTATGGCCAGTTAATGTTCCTGTCATGGAACCCAATTCAATAGTCCTCTCATGGAATCCATACCCAAATTTTTAGCATACCGGAACAAGGTACCCGCTTCAATGTTTATGCCAGAACATGGCAACTGATCCCATATTTATTAAAGAGTGTGTCAACTGATCCCATGTTTATGCAAAAATATGGCAACCAATCGGAGTTAGTGTGTCGGAATGCAACACCCGATCCTTTCAACAAGCCACAATCAGAATCACAATCCCAATGTACTTGCTCATTATCGTATATTCAATTCATTATTTCATGGCATACAATTTTTCAATCATCCTTATTTAAGAGTAGCTTTATCAATACCACAACATTCACATTACATGCATCATAATGTAGTATTTTCATACATATATCACGCCAACATGAAATCACAACGGTCACCGACCTCGAATTCAACCTTGTATCCCCTAAGTCATTGAGTCTTCCCTTTCTGGATTCTTCCTGCACGGTTGTGGTCTAAAAACATCAATATAAAGTAAGGATCAATAAACAAGACCCAAATATCCGGATCATAATCAGTAAGATCAACCCTAGGTCTAACAATTGATCCCCATACACAAATTAGGGCTTTTCCACCATAGTTTCCATATCAAATCTCCCTTGTCGATAATTACACATAAATCTACATTCTACGAATCAAAAAACGGATTTGGAGAGTGAAATACGTACCTTTATCCTTAAAATGGTGAAAAAGCATCGAGAACACACTGGGTTTCATTCCTTAGCTCTCAAAGTCGAAAAGTATTGAATGCTATGAAACCATGTTTGTAACGACTTGATAGTACCCCCTAGAAGGTAAGACATTCTTGAATTGAAAAACGGTGTAATCGATATCTCGGAGGTCTTGTACAAGCCCTTTCGTACCGTTTATTGCATACATGTATGAAAAGTAGTGCGTACTTAAAACTTTTAACAGAAATAATAATACTTCAAAATACTTCTTTTACAGAAAAACATAAAGAAAGGCTAAGTCTTAAACTCGCCATCTTAAACATATGAATATATTGTGACATGACCCATACATTATCATATAGAAAATAGCTATGTTTTTTACAATACTTTCAATAAAGAAATCCAAACATCAAGATGTCCTTTAATCTAGTCAGGACTTACCAACTCTTTGCTTGAATAAACACTAATCCAAGATTCCCCTTCGAGACTCCTCAAATGCCACCTACACCTTTAGAGATAGATAAAATGTATGGAATTAGTACCACACTTGTAATAAGTATGACATGATGCATAAAATCATAACAAACATACTTTTGTATGAAACATCCTCTTTTTGATTAAAACATCATAGTATAAGCATAAAGAAAACATTTAGCACCTTAGAAAAATATAAGATATCACATAAGCATTTTATCAAATATCGAAGAATGTTACAGTGAACGATGTCACCTTACAGTGAACTAAGTTCAACTTCACAGTGACCTCTTCTAGCTTGAGACCCTCTCACAAAAGGTTATCCTAAGACTCACTTAAGTGAGGCGACAAGAGACCGCCCATACACCCTCTCTAAGTAAACCTAAATGATCCTTAAGACTACCTAAGATAATCTCATTCTCTATTTATTTGTTAAACTACCTACCTATAATTACTCTAAGACTCACCTAAGTAAGACATGAAGAGACCGCCATACACCCTCTTCAATCCTACCTAAGCAATCCTCGAAGTTACTCTAGATAAGTACTTTTTCATTAAAATTCCTTTACTAAAGTCATTATGTTCATTAAGTCATTTAGAAAAGATTCATCACTTATGTACATTCACTTAATGGTATTTAAGAAGACCTAGGGCACTCACACACTAACTTCATTAACGTCTAATCGTGAAATGTCTAGATAGCATCCCATTCTTCCACCTAAACTTCATAGTACTTATCCAACACTAGCATGTATCCCACATGAAGAGAAAAGGCAATAACCAACATAGACTATACTAGCTAGGCATGGAATTCAGAGTCATAAACCTACTCCAATGGAGGGTATTCTACTTGCCAAGGGCAGTACAAGGACACATACCATGTAGGCACATGATTATTGAATATCAAGGTCTTTTATGCACTCTAATATTATTCTCAAGTAGTGATACATTGTACTCTAGCCTCCTTCTTAAGTAGAGCTACAAACCATAACATATTCACTCGGTGCTAGCCTTTGTTCTCATAGAGTAAGTTTAATAAAAGGGGGCATATGAAAAGTTACAATCACTTAGTCATTACCTAATCATAATGCACCTACAAAAGATGGGTCCACTAGGGCTGCCACTCAATGGTCTCTAAGGATAGCTCATTCGTAACCTTCTTCTATATAGAAGGTTCTACATAATAGTCATGCTTGCAAAGGCACCATCATAACTCTAACGATCCTAGACTTTCATTGAACATTCATATTCATATCACATGCAAGACAAAGGTACATAAGCCTACTAAGTCAAGATGTTCATATTCATAATGTAGATGTATCAAGTAAGGGACACTAGTCTACAAAGACAAGACACATACACATCCTCGCATATAGCATATCATTCTATCACATAGGCATAACCCTTATCATAGGTCACCCTATTCGCTAGTATAATATCAATATAACCTTCATAAGGTTATATAACCAAGTAGGAAGAATCATGTTAACTTTAAGACTACACACATTTAGGGACATAGTCATAGACTAACAAGAATACCTAACATCATCACTAGAAGAACATATGCATTTATATTAATTGGAAGTGGATAGATATGATCACACTTTAGATAATTAAACTATACAAATCATCATTATATAACAAGTAGTTACCGGCAAGGTCATGATCATTATAATACATAAAGTAACGCCGATGAGGCCACATAATTCAAAAGTAAAGAAAATAACACCGCCATCATAGGTGGACCACTACAATCACAACTTAATTCAAGACTAAATTACATAAAATAAAAAGAAGTAGGGCAGCGTACCATCAATCCATTCTGACAACTAGCTAAATCGTCCAATACAATACCAATAGGCCCTTACCCATTGCCATGATCATCAATTCAATACAAAAATCACAATACTCAATGAATATAAGTCAATTAAATATAGGTTTATCAATCTAAGACAGCCTGTACATCAATTCAATAAAATTCTTACATCATTCAATAGCCCATAAAAAACTACACTAGGATTCATAAGCTTTGAGACAAGATCACATAACCCACAAAATAGTCAAAACTAGGATTGCATGGTTTGCATGATTTCATGGGAATTATTTTTTTAAAACTTTGAATTAACATCACTTCAATCCTAAAACATTGATTCAAAATCTTTTATGCAAGAAACCATGGCTAGATCACAAAATTGGAGAATCCATGTTCTGATCATCTTTGAATAATCATTGGAATTGACTTCTTGAAGAAAGAGATTTCAAGGATTAATAGCCATACCTTAATTGTGATGAAAATCCCACAAGATTGATGGAGAAAAACTTGAAAAATCTATGTTCTTCCTTGGAGCTTCAAAACTTCAACAATGAAGTTTTTGGAGAGAGTGAATGGAGAGGTTTTATTTAGATTTGAGGGTTTTGATTTGATTGGTGATTTTAGGGGTTTAATAGGTCTTATAACATTCCATAATTCATCCTTAAATTACCCAAAATACCCCTGCATTTATTGAACAAATAACCAACTAGAATTTGACTTAAAAATGACACAACAAAATCTGGGACTTTACTGCGCATCGCGGAGGCACTTCCATGTATTATTTTTTTCAAAACTCATGGACATAATGGTTAGTGACAGCCCAGAGTTACAGGGAGAAACTTTTCCCCACCGGATGAAAGCTGTGCGACGCGCAGCCACTGTCTAAAACATGCTGGTGTGGCAGCTTGGCAGTCCATGTTTGGGTCCTCTTTGGGGAGCCTTTTGATGGTACCCGGGGCGTCTTTCTAGGATGTTTCGACTCTTTATATGTCAGGATACGCGTAGGAAACCTCAGTACTGAATTTAACCTTCAACCATCCCCCAAAAAATCACTATAAAACACCACGACACACTGGTTTGACTTCGACTAGTTTCTGAAGGTCTTGGACGTTCTTGGACGTTTGACCTCCAAACACTTCCAAACATTATATACTGGTTAAGAAAACTATTATTAACCATTTTATGACTTTAAAACATCATTACACAAGTGTTAGGCTATAGTTCAACCTAGCTCATTTTTAGGGACGTTACAATCTCTCCCACTTGGACAACATTCGTCCTCAATTGACACTTGCTATTATATTTAGACAATATCAAGAGATAAGAAGCTCAATAGTAGCAGCACGTAACCATACCACACAATAAACAATACACACATGTAGGAGAAACATCAATTTCCCATTACAAAGAGACTCAAAACACAATAGAAGGTAGGAACTACATCTAGAACTTATCATGCAATAAGACTCACATTTTCATTTCATATATCAGGAACTTCCTTCTCCACATATTATCATGCTCATATACATCAGTTTTATACACATTATAACAATTTTTCATGAAAGAACAATTTAAAAAAAATTCAAAATCTTTATAGTGAACACCAATTTCTTTACAGTGAATTCTCGATTTTTTTTAAAAAAATGTATGTCTTAAGCAATTTATGATGGAAGCATGAAAATATGAGAGATAAAACTGTAAAAACTCAATTTTAAACATAATCATAACTTCATAAAATGCACAATGCAAGGAATCAATGAAATTTAATTTCAACTAGACTCCTCAACACAAAGCAACATGCAATATGCTACTATGGCATTCTATATCTCAAGCTTTAATTGAATAGAAGAGATGAGAAAAAAATCTACAACCCAACTACTCACCATACTCCCCCACTTAGAAGTACCTCATCTAACTAAAGAAAGAAAACTATAAATTACCGGCATCATCATCATCCGGTTTGTTCCTTTGCCTCGGAGAGCATAGAAGCAAGACTTTCCCTTTGGAGCACCACCATCCGGAACATTAGGAGGAACTTTCTTGGCCTATCTTCCTCTAGCCACAATAGTAGGAAAATATCTCACCTTTTGATCATCATTCCCACAACCAAAGCACCCACTAGTACCGCCTAGACACTTCCCAAAGTGCTTCTTCCCTAAGTAGCATAAGTAGGCTTATTCACTTAGGAACCACACTTCTCTCATAATTAGCCTTAGGAGCACTAGAAAATATCTTTATTTGGAGCCCTCTTCTGAAGATTAGGTGGAACTTGCTCATTGGTTCTTCCCATTTTTAGATTCTTCAATGGATTGAGCATACACCATAAAACCCAGGATTAGACACCGATAAAGAACCTACTCATCTCATCCCATAGATTAGACACCGATGATGTAACATTCTTAGATAATAGGATAAACATTAAGGAATACTCTTCAACACTCAAGCTACCTTGCCTAAGGTTTATAAATTACTAAATATAAACCTCCCTCTTATAATGGGGAAATTACATTTCGAAATACATCATCGGTCCGATAAGTTTGGGGAGTCCTTGTCACTTGAATTCTATTCTGTAAAGTGGTACGGACACCTTAATGTATTAGTTATCCACTCATATAATCAAATTCATTATTAGATATATCATTTCGTTACCATATTACCCTAGACCTCACTGACTCCAACTTCATCCAAATCTGCACAAAGCTAGGAAATCTCTAGTTAAAACGAAAAAGTTTTCTGGCCTTAATTTTTCCCATTGTTTTTTCCTTGACGACGGAAATCAGGTCATTAGATTAGATGATTTATGTAGTTAGAAACTTCATATATAAGTAATAATGATCCATATAATATATGGCAAAATAATAAAATTTATCTAAATTTGTGTTGATGGTAATAAATACATAATTCATTGCTTAAATATATTATTGATCTATAAGAAGATACTCTATATATTTATGAGCTTATTCTTTAAGTATATAGTTATCAATGTTGTCTTTTAACTTTAGATTCAAAAACACTATGCCAAAAACTTGATAACAAAAAAATTGCTTTTAGTAGATTACAAGAACCTTGAACCATTAGAGAAAAAAAATCTATATACAAAAATCAAGAAATGATGAATGAATTTTGCAGCTTACTATATTTTGGTTTTTATTCTTTAACATGTTAAATTGATATTAATTTGACGTTGTAGAGTATTCACACCGAAAAGCAATAAAGTCTTTGTCTTTTTAGATATCTAGAAAAATAAGAAAAGATAAGCCCTAACCCATCGGTAGTGCCACCTAATTTTGACATCAATTTTCACATGGACAACTCAAGTAGTCCTTATTTAATTTAAACACCTTAAGTAGGGGACTTCGGTGTTATGATGACCCATTTATGACAACTAGCCAAATATAATGTGGATTACACTTGTGTCACGCCCTAAGCCTACATCATGTACCAAACTGGCACTCGAAGACCATTGGTGCCCTCGAGCGTACCATTGACTTGAATTACTTAACTTAGAAAAAGACTTAAATCAATAAAATAGTGTCATTCAATAAATAAAAGATTCATAAGTTGACAAAAATGACAATTATGTCTTACAGCAAAATATCTGCAATACAAAGATAAGAGACTCAAAACTAATTGTTTGATTGTCTATGAAGCCTCTGTATTAATGTTATGGATGTTGGGAAAGATGCCACGGCCTCCTATATAAGAAAAACCAAAAGAGTGTCCCTTGGGATGCAAGGAGGCTCACCACTGACTTTGAGTGCTCAACTCGATCAATAAGGCACTGGATGATGCTAATCCTTGTTACATATGTCTGCATATTAAGACGATGTAGACCAACTGACATCAGTACATTGAATGTATGAGTATGCAAGTGGAAATGCTATCAACAACTTAAGTTTGGAAAAAAGAAAGAAGGAACACTTACTTTGGCTCTCAAGAATAACTTAAATAAATATAAAGCAGTTAGACACATGCAGTATATATAAAGCTTGTAAAACAGTATGAGCAACTTATATCGTTAAACAAATGCAATAAAAATCGACTTTACTTCTATATGTAGTAATATAGTTTCTTTAGGAGATTCTCTAACCGAAAACCATCACTATGAGCCTAAATTATGGAACAATGTCTTACCTCATGTTGCTAGAGGCCCGTCCTATACCTTGTAATTTGTATAGAACCTGAACTGTTAAGAGGATCCATTAGTCTTTGCTTAAAAGCACTAAGGAATCATCTAAAATGTATGACCATTCTGTTGTCCATGTTGACCACATAGTTTATGGGGGCTTGAGTTAATATGAACTAGCATCCCCATATCGGTGCTTAATACTACTCCATTTTTTAAAACAACTTCTTCTCTCGTATTAAGTAATTTCTCAAACAAAGCTTTAAAATTCGTCTTGGAAATTATAGTTTCCGTTTTACAAAAACTAGCCCAAAGGCTGTGTTCGAAGTCTGAGCTTCATTTGTTGCTATAAATATGAAAACATTTTTAACTCATAGGGAATATATACTTCCCTTTTAACTTTTGAGATTTTATTCTTTACTTAACTTGCAACTTGAGCCTTAAAACATATTTAAAACATTTGTTAAAGAATCTTAAAAACTTTAAGAACTTCCTTTGACTTGGTTTTTATGATTTAGACTTGAGTCTTAACTTTTATGACTTTGATCTTAACATTAGACTTAATTCTTGACTCTCCCTGAATGAAAGTATGGTTTTAAGGTTATAATTTGCATTTTAGGTGATTCCAAAGCTTTTATAAATCATTGGAAGTGTGTTAATACACTTTAAAAAGATTCAAACAAGGTAAACGACGAACATTGGTCTTAAAATGTTGATTTGGGTGCATCAAAGGCGCGCCGCACCAGCCCTATCACGCCCTGAGCTACCCTAGAGACGCGGACATGGGATGTAGGACCACAAGTGATCCCAAGCTGACCCTTCTGGCATGATCATAGGCATACTAAAGAATATAATTGTTGTGGGAGCTAAATCATACATAAAATTATAATATGGGGAATATCCATGTGCTAAAACTGAGATATATGAAAACTGATGAGTTTAACAGAGAAAAAATATCAACTCAATACTAGGATGAAACTAACATTGTCTGAAATAAGCCTCTAATGACTAGAAATACTACGATAAACCCCCAACAAAGTCTACCAAAAATTGAAACTAAATGACCAAAAGACTAAAATGAACTCATGACTATTGTCCTCGGAGAATGACCACTCAAAACTGAATATATGAAATGGTGATCGGGAATCGATCTAAGCATGATCTCGATGCTGAGAACCTAAACCTACTCCACTAAAAGATGTATCGCACCTATGCATCAGTATTTAAAGGTACTTAGCATGTAGGATAGAGAAAGCTGAAATAAAACATATTTGAACAAGCATAAAAATAAGTATAATAATCTGAAATGATATACTGAATTCTGAGCTTATTGATGCATTGACCAATTTATAACATGCTGAAACTGAATACTAAATATACTAATAAATGGTCAATGCAATAGACTCTGCTGAACTGTGGGAGAAAAAAATAGCTTATAATATAACCACATGAGCTAAATGTAGAGTCCGATGTATACGTCCCACTGAGATGACCCAATATGCCCAGCCAGGGGTATAAAGGCATGCTGGCGTGATCACTAAAGTGATACCCACAGAGGGAACTTACAACCTACGTGGCTAGTAGTTGTCGGACTAATTGGGTACACTGAACCCTAGTCCAACTCGATATTATGCTACTCCCAATGAATTATATAATTAATTGCTTATGACTGAGTTTCTGTAAATACTTGATAGCTCAAAATTGAACATGCAAACTGTGAATGAAACATTTAATGTGATAATAATGCATTAATAACTGAGGCATGTATACCTGAATAACTGAAATATCTTACCTAGCATGTGTAATTCAAGAACTAAAGAAGTACATAGCTAGGGTTTTGAAATTCATGAAATAATAAAAGTAATATCATGGTAATCTTATTTGGAATATATAAATGATAAATTCATGAAGTTCTATTGAAGATCAAGAATCTTATTGAAAACTAGGGACTTAATGGGAAGGATCCCAGTAGTTAAATCCCACATACATTGTGATGAAATTCATGGAAAAAATATTTAGATTTTTAGGCTAGAACTGCTGGAACCTTGTTGCGTTCTTCAACTAGGGTTCTTAACCTTTTTGTCCCTTCTTGCTTCTAATTTTCTAAGTTTTGATTAATGATTTGACTTAGATAAGTTGTAGTTATGTTGCTAGGCTTAAACTGACTAAAATCTGATGTTTTAGGATCAAAACGATGTATCTTAGGGTTTAAATGAAGTGGGAAAAGACCAAAAGACCCCTGTGTGAATTGTTGTTGGGCCAAACGACAACCTTGACTGACGGTCCGACGTTTGGATCCGTAGTTTGGGTCTATTCGACAGACATTTAATAAAATGGGCATAATGTTTTACTCGGAGGTCTAATTTTAGCAAGGTCGGTGGCTATGAAAGCTAATTCAATTATCTATCTGTTGGTATGTCATAGGACATCTAATTCGTTTTGTGCTAACATATGTGATCAATTGAAGTTGACTCAACTGTATTTTCCCCCTAACTATCTGTTAACTTCCATCTACGGTCAGACCTACAGATCGTAGATCAAACGACAGTCCATGCTGGTACAATCGTGGTTCATGTCAGAGAGTGGATAAATGGGGTGTTCATTGATGGACACAAACTACGGACTTAATCTGACCTACAGACCCTAGGTCTTTCCGTCATTCGACACTTATTCAAATTTTTCTGGGCTCAGGTTTGGGGGGTTTCATACTCAATCGACGGATATGTAGGACGGGCCGTGGGTCAGGCTATGGTCCGTCGATGATAACCGTTTATTGCACTTGCAGATTTTTTGAAAAGAGAATTTTTGATCTTTTTTGTGTTCGGGGTGTTACTAGCCCAAAATGTCTTAGGCTCATTTTGGGCGCACAGCAGGGGCACTGTCCGAATTTTCCTGGTGCTATGGGGGCACGATGCGCCTGGCCCTACCCTGGTGCGTCTGACGAACTTCTCCACTCAGTTTTCAACACTAAACCCTCTAAATTTTCATAGTTCTTTCCCAATCACTTAGGATCTTTAGTACCGTTAATACCCAATTTAATTAACTCAAAAACAACCCAGAAACACTAATAGATTCAATACTAGGCATTCAACAACTCAATCAACAACAATTCAACAATGTTCTTAAAAAACATCACTTTTATCCTTCAACCA
>JAKWJD010001758.1:19266398-19473375 GCA_027705065.1 Solanum peruvianum
AATGGGCATAAATAGGGTTTCCATAAGTGAATGACTATAATGCCTTATCTTTGAATAAAGAGGGTTTTCACATGTACCTCAAAAATCAATGACTATGTTGCCACCATAGATACTAGCTAGTGGATCCACCTAGAAAGTTACGTCACATTTGTTTCTACTATTTCCGGTAGACCACCACCATTCAGTGTGGGATTTTATGACACTGAATTCCATGTTTAGCATCATATGGTCTATGTCTGTTAAGGCTAAGTTTCCCTAAAGTACAATGGACAATGGAAGTTAAATAACAAAGATCCTAAATATAATGACTTAAGTGAGGTTACTAAGCAGAGGAGGAAGTAATGAACCCACCTAGACATTGCACAAGTAGCTCCTTAGAAAATTCTATGAAGGTGTTCTAATGCATGTCACTATGTATGTGTTCCTTATACATGACATTGTAGTATTTGTCTACTTGTTATGAAGATGTCCATGACATGAGTGTTTATGCATGATGTTGATCTTGTTAACTATTGTCTTCTGTAGATGGTATGTATGATTTTCCTTGTGGTCCTAAGGTGATACACTGCACCAAGTATCCCTAAAGGATTTGTTGGGAGACTAATGAATTAAAAGAAATAGTTCCCTGTAAAGAGGAATAAGCTCACTGTAAAGTGACCTCAAATTGGACTTCAATTCTTAAAGTGCTTTTCTATGATGTTTGGCTCTAATTGGGTTTCTATGAAGTATGAAAATGATGTAATTGATATTGTTTAAAGATGTTAACAAGATTTACTCAAAAAGAATGATGTATGATTTTGAAGGAAAAAGTCCCTATTTAAATGTATGTTTTTGCATGGTTGCCATACTTAGTACATTCTTGTGCTAATACCATTCTTTTCTACTTTTTACTCAAAGTGTATGTAATGGAATGCTTAAAGGAAGTCTATGATTTAGGAGCTTTATAGGTGATTTCCCAAGCTCAAGCAAAGGAATCCTTAATTCCAAGGATGTCCTAATGTGTACTTATTGTAAAGTATATTAAATGTTGTATAGTTCTGTATTATGTCTTAAAGGTCGTATACCTAACGTATTCTAATGTTGTTGATTCTGACATGGATAAGAGACTTAGAGTCTAAAAATGTATTATGACTTATATTTTATGTATATATGATGTGATGTTTCTAGCATATGATGTGCTATTAAAAGTTTTAAATATTCCTCTAACTTTACTAAGTCAATGCGATGAATGATAGCTAGATGCTTGTATAAGACCTTCGCGGGGTCAAATACGCGATGTTACTTTAAGGGGCGCATCCCGGACGTGACAAACATTGTATCAAAGCACGAGGTTATAAAGGTGGTATAAGGTCCAAGAAGTCTCATATTGCCTCATCTAGTATAGTCTTGTATCTTGGTGTTGAGTTGCAACACATCAAATCGTATGAGAGGCTATAGGACGATAGAGTTTACCTTCTTCATCATTCTCATGCCGTGCCATCGAACTTAACTCTTTAAGATCTCTCTCTTATGTTTTCTTGTCCAGTGGTCTTTTAGATGTGATATCTTGTATGAGATTGCTCTATGCTTGAGGTAGAAAAGGTGAGTTTAAATTGACTATCTTTGTTTTATGGTATGATTGAGTATGTGTGAAGGTGACACTTGTCCTTATTTGATTATGTATAAACTAACTAAGGCGACTTAAAGGGTTAACTTGACTTAGGTAGGGGTATGGGAATCTACCTGTGTCTTGCACTAGTTTGCCTAGATGGAGACCTAAGGAGGTTAATATTATGTATTTGTATGATGATAAATCTAAATTACCTTATGTGGTGATCACAATGCTTATAAACATGTAAATAACCTAGTGTGCTAATGTTATGAAGTTATGCATGCATGAAGGTTATAGATTAGTGGAGTATGGTTCTAATTGTAGTTCACGTTGGGTTACTTGATTTAGTAGGGTTATGGGGCTTTAATTTGTCATTGCACATGTTAACTCTATGGGGATGATGATTGGTTATCTTACCTTACTATGTATGAAATATCTCTTATTTGATGATGTGATGCCAATTATGGCAATATGTGAAATATATATGAAATAGCAAGTTATGTTGAATAATGTATGTCATGATATAGTTAAATCATGCTAGAAGTTATGGTGGTTAAAGTGAATTCTCTTGGATTGTTGTGTTCCTATATGGTTTTGAATGATGGTAGCCAAATACGAGGATTTGAACTTGGAATGTTTTCTAACTACCTATGGAAGTATGCTACCCTATGATTATGTGATTAAAAGTGTGCATTGTCTCCTTTTGTATATAAGTGGTACTTCATAAGTTGCTAGCGTAAATTGGAGTCCCTTTTAAAGACCTGATGTTACTTGTGATGATAATATGCATTCTTATGAAGGAGGAGTTGGTAAAGCTTTGTATCCTAAATTGTCATGCTTGTTCCATCAAACGTCTAAATATTGCATTTCAGGATATTTGCAAGAATGCTCACTATAAAGACTAGGAAACTTATTGTAACATGTTTAAAGAACCAACTAAATTGTCCTTTGATTGGATATTGTTGAAATATTTGTAGAATTGATGAATATGAACATGATAATGAATGTGAAAAGGAGTTTTTCTATTTGAAATAAACAATGAGAATCTTATGACATGATGAGTCGTAGAGTTATTTCTAAACTTCTTATTGTTTTATGAACCTCCTTGTTGTATCTATTGATTGTAGGAAGACCTTATCTAAACTGATTATCATGATCAAAATTGATTGTTCAGGATGATTTGTCTAAAATGATAAGGTTTAGAATTCCTTAGTATTGTTAAATTGAATTACTGAAAATTCCCACTAAAGTAGTAATCTGTTTAAATTATGAAAATGAAGGTTGTGTAGTTAAGATCCTCTATAGGTTGGGTTAAGTTGCTCTTAATTGGGTATACCTTAAGTGGGGGATGGTGTTTTAGTATTTAGTTGTAGAAATTGTCTACATTGTCCTTCTATTCTTACTTGAACTGGAAAATCATGAATTCTTAGTAAGCTTGTTCATGAATATAGTATTGCATAAAGTGTGAATTGCATGACCTTTATATGATTGTTAATAATTGATTGACATCATCTTGGATACATGGTGAATTTCCAAAAGAGTATGAATGAAATTTTTTGATAAAGTCCATGTTTTCTCATGTTGACTTGCATTTTAATGTGCTAATTGTGAAGTTGACTTTATGAGGTAAGACAACGAACTTGGTAATAGTCACTTGTAGGGCAAATTGTTTAGCCTTGTAATGGAAGTTGATTCGCTTTTACAATGAAATATGTTGACTCTCTTGAAATTAAGTGACTCGATGATTTGGAATGCAAAATTGTAGGCTCATTCTTGAAAGGTTAAAGCATGTTTAGCTAAGTGTCCATGTGTGTGCCTATGATTTGTGTTATTTTTCCAAAATGAGTCTTGCTATATAGGTAAGTATTATGTTAAGAAAAGAAATTTTTGGAGTGGATTCCTATTTTGTTTTGATGTACTTGGTGTGACTTGCCATCTAGACTTTTCTAGGAAAAAAATACAAGCATGTCTTGGTTTGAAAGTTGAGATTTTCTCATTTTTTTTAATGAAATAGACCTTATCCTTAGCTAAGGTATGAACTCATGATATATGTATGTGTGTTAAGGATCAAGACATTCCTCCATGAACACTACTAAGCATGGTATGGTTGAGTATGACCTTCATGGTTCTATGTCTAACTAATGAAGATCTTTGTGATTTAACAAACTCAAGTTTATGTGCATTGAATTATGAGTGCTCAAGTAACTTTGAGTATATTATATGGCCTACCTATAGGTGGCATTTTAATATTTCCTAGTAATAAATTAGGATGTAATGATCATGTTTTGATTAGGAGAAGGATTTTCTGCTATTAACATGGTAATAACCTTTGTGTTTGATGCATTGAAGAGTGAGTGAGTGACGGTTTTTGCTTGCTTGTGTGCATTGAGTGCAAAAATTATTCCATGGTGATTTAAAGGTTATGAAGTGCTCTTATATGCATTGGAGTCCTTGTTGTAATTAAAGAGCCCTAAGTGTCATTCGAGGACGAATGTTCCCAAGTGGAGGATATTGTAAGACCCCGAAAATGGGATAAGGTGTCTAGAACCTAAATTGTTTTTACTAAAGATATAAAGTCTTAAAATGTATTATAATATGGTTTAGAGTCAGTGTTCAATGTTGTATGTGATTCAGAAGTCGAACATCAAGGGACAACCAATACGTTCGACGACTAGTCACTTATATGCCTCTTATATGCATGCATGCATAAATCTGTATGAAAAGAGACTAATAAATCTTAAAATGTTTTAAAATTATTTTTAATGTTTGTACATGAAATTTTTATCGTACGTCATGTTGGGGACAAGGTTGTTTGGACGTCTTATAGGTGTTTGTTTTGGATTAAACTTATGTGGAAGGTCTACAAATTGTTAAGGTTCTTAATCACTTTGGAAACGTCTGGGTACGACTTCTAAAGGGCCCCACAAGAGGCCCCAAAAGGACCCAAAACAAATGCGCAGGCTTTCCTAGGCAGATCCTGGCGATGGAGCAGTCAACTGTCTATCATGGCTGTGACGCCCCTTAAGTGGGTCCAATCGTGAGAGAATTACCCAAGGATGAAGGAAGGAACCCTGGGCAGTCACTGTATCCAACAGCAGAGGCCTGTGACGTCCCGTCATGACTTTGACACCGCGTCAAGGTCCATCCGTCGCGCTATTGCCTCTTGCGCAGGTCTGTTGCCAATTAAAGGGGTGAATGCGAAATTCACCCCATTTATTAAACTGATTATTAAGGGTTTATTTATGTTATTTTGGGTGTATATAAGTCATTAAAAACGTGATCAATCCATTCTAAAATTTACCCACATGTTTTAAGCCTTTCCCTCCCAAAATACTCTCTATAGAAACCACCATTGTATGTAAAGCTCAAGAACAAATTGAAGCTGGGTTTTACATGGATGAATCATAAATTTTAATAGGTTTTGAATAAATATAAGGTATGCCAATCCTTAAACTTTAAGTAACCTTTCACTTAAAGAGTTCTTCTCAATGTTTTTCAAAGAAATCTTCTGATCAAATTTACAATCTTCCAATCTAGCTATGGGTTCTTTCTCAAAATATTTTTAATTATTAATTCATGATGAATTGAAGTTAATATAGTTATTTGAACGTGATTTCACTCCAATTGCATGATAAACCCATGTTCCTTCCAAAATTTGTTTAGCTCTTTCATGGGCTTTGTGATTATGACTTGTTCTTGACTAAATGGTGATTATCTTACATTCAATTGCTTGTGTTTATTGTTATTTACGTTAATTTATGGTGAATTGATTATGATCAGTCCTTGATGATAAATATATGAATATTTGAACATGAACAGCCTATGATTCTTCATGTTGCCTTTAAGTCGATTGTGAGATCGGTTTTGTAGAGTTTTGACTATGTATGAACTGCTTTAGCTACTGTCTTTAGGGTTATATAATTGATGAATTTTGTAGGTATAAATCCTTAATGATCAAATTAAGAAAGTCTTTCATGAATTGATCTAGATTCATTTAGGCTATGAAGTCAAAAAGCTAAGTGTGTGATGGATCTCGAATTGTGATTAGATGAAGCATGATTTCATCTTGATTTCTCAACTAATTAGAATCTTCCTAATGAGTGTATTGTTGGAAAATATGAATGATGATCAAGGCCATAGGGAATTGATAGTATTGGCTAATTCCTCTATCCTCTAGCGAATTCACAAATCTAATGCCTATGTTGTAGCTTGATCTTGAAGTGCTTCAAGCATGATTTCTTTATGATTAAGTGTATGATTATATACTGCCCTATACTTATTCCATTAATTAAAAATAATTGATGATCAATGCAAGTGAATTTTATTAAAGATCAATGTTCTTCTACTTCCTAGTACATGTGAGATTCCTTGTATTATGTTATAGTATGATCCTGTAGCGACTTGTACATGGTTTCTTGTATGATTAAAGTACATTTAGCTACTGCCCTATGTATTAATTGTTGATGAACAAGGTGTATTTATGAATGATGATCAATGGGTGAGAAATTGGTAAGAATGCTTATCTCTTCTACTTTCTGTATATTATTGAAGTTGATGAAGACTTGTATGGCATTGTGTGGTATGGTCCTATTATGGTGGAGGTATTTAATTTATTGTCATTATATATGTGCTGGCGATGTCCATGATGGAAAATTGATGAATATATGAGCATGTACTTATGATGATACTATGTGAAGCTTATGCCTACTTTCCTATTCTAGTTGTGATTTAGATCGTATGGCTATTGTGTAAGCATGTATATATCCCTGTTAGGGTTGAGTATAGATGCTTCTATTGATGAGTAAAAATGGTTAAATAAACGCTTATCTATGTTCCCCTAGGTAAATGCATGAATAGCACAACTTAGGAGTTTTAAGTGTAATATTAAGTTGACTTGTCTCCTATTCTATTGTGTGTTGTTCGGATTTTGCTTGAAGGTATATTATGGTCAAAGAGGGTGGCTGCCTCAATATGCTGTTGATAGCCATTATGTGATCATGTTTACCAATGTACACTCACACTCACTCACATGCATATTACAAGTAGTATAGGTCATGGTGTTTAAATGAAATGTTGTTCTCATATTCATTAATGTCTACTCGTATGCATGTAAAGTATATGTATATGAAGTATGTTATGTATTCCTTACATGAATGACTTGATAGGTGTACTAGTATGGTCAAGGGTATGAGACTTTGCCTATGCATTGCACATGTGTACTTTGATAGGATAGTTCTAGTTTTGGTTTTCTGTATGTGTGAATAAGTGTGTATGAACTTGTGTGACTTAATGCATTATGTGAAAGGTTTTCTCACATATATATATACAGACGCACATGTATGAAGATATCGTCAAGAGACGGGACTTGAATGGTGTATTCATGTGTACCCTAAACAAGATGATGCTTTACATATGCTATGTTCATGTGAATGGATTCTTTACATAATTTAGGTTGATGAACTTCCATCTATGACCTATGAGTTAGACATATGAGGGGATGACTCTCCTAAACGTATGATTTATACAGTAAAAATATAATAATGGTTTTCAATGAGGGTAAATTAGCTTAGCACCGAGTGGACTTGAATATGAGTGTGTGTCCCTTTCAATGGTAGGAAGCTAGGTCACCATAAATGTCATGAGGTGGATATCTACAATGCCTCGATGGGCATAAATAGGGTTTCCATATGTGAATAACTACAATGCCTAATCATCGCATAAAGAGGGTTTTCACATGTACCTCAAAGTTCCGTTACTGTGCTGCCACCATAGGATACTAGCTAGTGGATCCAGATAGAAAGCTATGTCACATTTGTTCTAATTTGGCCGGTAGACCACCTCCTTTCGTTGTGTGGTTATATGACACCGGATTCAATGTTTAGCATCACATGGTCTAGGTCGGTTAAGGCTGTAGTTTCCCTAAAGTAAAATGGACAATGAAAGTTTAATAACTAGGATCCTAAATAGAATGACTTAAGGGAGGTTATATAGAATAGGTGGAAGTAATGAACCCATCTAGACATTGCACAAGTAGCTCCTTAGGAAGTTCTATGAAGGTTTTCTAATACATGTCCCTATGTATGTGTTCCTTATGCATGACATTGTTGTATTTGTCTACTTGTTATGAAGATGTGCATGATATGAGTCTTTATGCATGATGTTGATTTTGTTGACTATATGATAAAGGTCTTGACTTAACTATGTCTATGTGGTATTATACTTCTTTGATGGTATGTATTGTTTTTTGAAGTTTATATGTATGATTTTCCTTGTGGTCCTAAGGTGATACATTGCACCAAGTATCCCTATAGGATTTCTTGGGAGACTAATGAATGAAAAGAAATAGTTCATTGTAAAGAGGAATGAGCTCACTATAAAGTGACCTCAAATTGGACTTAAATTCTATATGTGCTTTTCTATAATGTTTGGCTTTAATTGGGTTTCTATTAAGTATGAAAATTATGTAATTGATATTGTTTAAATATGTTATAAAGATTTACTCAAAAAGCAGATGTATGATTTTAAAGGAAAATGTCCCTTTTTAAATGCTTGTTTTTGCATAATTGTCATACTTAGTATATTTTTGTGCTAATCTCATTCTTCTATACTTTTTACACAAATTATATGTAATCGAATGCTTAAAGGAGGTCTATGATTGGGGAGCTTGATAGGTGATTTCCCAAGCTCAAGGAAAGGAATTCTTAAGTCCAAGGATGTACTAATTTGTACTTATTGTAAAGTCTATTACATATTGTATAGTTTTGTATTATGTCTTAAAGGCCATGTACCTAACATATTCTAATATTGTTGAGTCTAAGATGGAAAAGAGACTTAGAGTCTAAATATGTACTATGACTTATATCTTATATATATATGATGTGATGTTTCTAGCATATGATGTGCTATGAAAAGTTTTAAATTTTCCGTAAAATTTACTTATGTCAATGCGATGAATGATAGGTATGGACTTTTATAAGACCTCCGAGAGGTCAAGTACGTCATGTTCCTTCTAAGGGGTGCTTCTCGAATGTGACAGATGAAGTGTAATTTTATACACAGTCTCATAGTTTAAGAGCAATTTAGGCTCTTCTCCATTAAAATAATTGGAATTACAAAATATATGGGACCATATATTTGGCCTGATTTTGGGTTCCATGGTATTTTTCTTCTTGGACCTTGTCCACCATTTTAAATTTTAAATCTTTTAAAACTAAGAATAAAATAAAAATGGAGAAAATCACAACGACATTCATTTTAAAATGGTTAGTTCAATAAAAGATGATTTTTATTAAGCGACTCTGTACGTATACTATAATTTTTGTTTTGCCTGTTCAAGAATTAAAATAAAAGAATGAAAACAACCATTTTTCCTATTCCAACCAAACATGAAAATATACAAATTCAATTAATATGAACATGTAAGTTCACTTCAAGGTTGAATCCTTGGTATATTTATTAATTGATAATAAGAGATGTAAAAAAAATAAAAAAAGGAAAATAAACAAGAGAATTTGATAATTGATAGAAAAATATTAATAAACAAATATTCATTGTTTTTTAAATTGACTGTCAAAAAAAACAAGTATCAATTTTTGTTAGATCTCCAAAATGAATTGGGTAGTAAATTAAGGGTTGATTTAAAATACGTCAATGCAAAAATATCATGAAATTAATATTTTTAATATTAGTTTCAAGCTTATAGGCCCAACATATAAATCACACTTAGTTTTTGTTATTCATTTGAGAAGGATTCGAATTAACACCAATAAGATTTGGCAACATAGTAATAAAATATTTAACAATTTTACTTTAGACAACTTGTAAAAATAGAGAAAATATGAACCAAATGATTGCATCAAGGATATTATTGAGCAAAATAGTTAACGTTAGAGATAATTGAAGGTCGAAAGAGGGATGAAGGAGAAAAAGATTATTAATTTGATCCAAAAGGTTAAAATTTTAAACATATAATTTTATAAAGTTTAATTTATAGAGGGGAGAAACCATATTTCAACGGTGGCTTCTTGTACAAGTACATAGGAAAATAAAATTTTCCTGCTATAATATCAAGCTAAACAGGATATTTGGAGCCCAAGGTTAAAATCACTGGCATGTAGAAATATACCAAATCATTTTTATGACGGTAGTGTCTGGACGAGCTTCCACATTCCATTGTTGTTTTTTTACCTCCCATCATCATAAGGTAATTTTGTGATAAACATTTAGACAAATTAGAATCATTTGGTGTCTTTTGTTTCTGACATAAGTTTTGAACTTGCCATATAACAAAAATTAGTGTAATGATCCAGAAAAAACTTTCACGAAAGCCATCGTTCAAAAGGAAGAATTAAAAGAATCCTACATGAAATAAGAAACAGTGTAGGGTAGAAACTGCAACAAGATTAGTTAATAATAACATATTGAGCACTCAACCATGATTCTAAAAATATGAAAGATACAATATATATTGAAATCATCATTAGTAAATTTAGTTTCTAATCAAGACCTACAAGAAGAATTACAAGAATAATAATGGTAATATCTAGATATATCAGCCTTAAAGATACGCTACCGTAAATCTAAGTTGTATTGCTAAAGGTAGAGAACCAATAAGACATACTATTTGCTTCTTTAACTTATATTTCAAACTTAAGTTTGAATGATTACACTAATTGTAAATGTTCAATGCAAAATAAAAATAAAAATGAGGTATTCAAAATCTATGAAAAGAAGGCTTAAATCCAAACATGTAAATCACACACTACAAGAATCAAGGAGATTGACTCGCATAAAGATGAAAACAACAAGAGGAAGTAACATACAACAAGGAAATCACACATACAAGAATCAAGAAAGAATAGTTTGTTTAAATGCAACAAGTATTTTTGGTATTTGTGGACAGTAGGAATCACTGAAATATACGAAACTTACAATGTACAAATATATATATTTTTATTTTAAAAGAAACAATAGTTAAAGAATCATAACCACAATTTCACATACTAAAATAACTTCCTTAGGTACATATGTTCAAGTCAAAGTGACAGATCAACCAAATAAGATAATGACGAGGCAAAGAAGTTACCAATGTCATTCACACAACTTTCCTTTTGAATGCATCTTGAATGCAAATTCTTTTCATAAACTGATATGATTATCAAATCGGTCATTCTGGTAATTGTAAACCTTATATTGGAAAAAGATTGCATCACAAGGAAACAAAGTATAATTTATTAATTTGCTATAAAATTTCCTAAATTTATTCAATAAGATGCAACAACTCTTTTTCATTCATTTTTTGTGAGCCACACAAAATACATATGCCAACATTCAACATCTTTTCGATATCAATAAGAGAAGTAACAAATTTATAAATTATTTAAAGTTTCACTGAAAGGGAGTTAATATATATGGTAACTTAATATATATGACTTACTGGTCTTCTGGATCTGTTCTGAGGAACTCCCTCTATGTAAAGGGTCATAGGAGCACCAAGAGGGAGAGGTAGTGTTTGACGAGCTCTAGACATAAATACCATAGCTCTTCTTTTTTGTGCTAGCTCTAGCCCATGAGCTTATGTAAGCGGATCGCGAACAGGAAGGGAAGGTTTACCACTACCACCTGCTCTATCTAATCCTACTCGCTAGTAGTTATTAACTTCTCCTGTTGGAGGAGAAGGAAGTTTATACAAGAGGAAGAATAATAAAAACACATTGAAAATTACCACAAAATTCGAGGATTCCTTAGGAATGTAGGAGAAGTGTCAAATTCATCTTCGGGTTTACCAAGCTCAGCTTCACTAATTAACAAAATTCTACAACATACGTGACCATCCTTATAAGTATTGGCTTTGATAGGAGAAGCTGACAGTTTAGGGTGAATGTGGTCACTAGAGATGTAGTCCTATCCTTCATTTCTCAATCTTAATCAATTACGTATATAAAAGAATGAATTTCTTTTTTAATAGATGCAAACAGCCGAATATATCTCTACATGATATATACCAAAGAGCCTTGTCGAAGACAAACTTTTGAGACCTGTGAGTGCTTAGAAGGAATCACCCATCTGACTGAGGCAAAGACTTAGTTGATATCCATACCAGGATACTCAAAATTGAAATACTTTTTCACTGAAATCTTACTTATGAAAACATTTTTCTGTCCATCTTTTCGAGTTTAAAAACGCTTTAGAAGATATAAATATTTATACTTCAAGGTGCCTAAACCTGTAGCTCTTTTTTCTAGCCTCCCAACCCACTTATCATCAACATTTGTAAATTCTACAAGAGAATATGGTAAACCTTCAGTAGAGTCTTACTCTGATACTGGATAAACTCGAGGCCCAATGTTATTTATTCTACATGTACTCCTATTAAATACAACAAGATTACGACTCTCTCCCAGCTCCTCCTTTGCTTACATTAAGCTAGGAATATCTAACTCTTTTGATACTGATGAAACCATATAAAAAGAAAGAAAATTTAGAAGTCCATATTAGAAAGCGATCAAGTTTTTGCTATAACATAATTTTTGGAGAAAGAAAAAAGAAACTAAAGGAGAAAAGGAAAAAGTTGGGCATACTCCCTATGAAAACAAGACACATATAGTTTAGATGAGGATAAATGTAATACTTTTCAGCATGAGCTACAAAAACACTATCCTCCCAAGGAAAAAAGAAAAACAAAAAAAAACATCAAAACTGATAAACATAATGTTTGTGTATAATGCAACATGCCTACGGAAAAGACGAAAGTTCCAAGCTACATTTGGCGTGTAATCATTATTGTTTTTCAACATTTATTACAAATATACTTAGGTTAATGAGTATTTTAAATCTATAAACGTTAAAACACTAAAGAAAATATAATTTGAAATAAATTAAATATAAAAAATATTTTTCTCAACTAAGAAAATCGAGCTCATAGAATTTTTCAATCTCCTTAAGAAAATTCTTCCCCTCAATTATCAGAGGTTAGAAATATATCCTCATACAATAGAATGATATTACTCACCAGTGTATTTGTACAAAAAACCACGGTGTTGGGAAATCACTTAACAACAGTAAATTACACTTATAATACTAGGTTTGTAGAAGAGGAAGTTCAGAAATTAGTTATTTTTATTGAAAAATCAAAGGAAACTCTTTTATATATAGACAGCAAAGGATAGTGTGAGTGAATACTTATTTGGTCTGATAGGAATGGTGATCTCTTTGAAAAAGTCAAAACCCTTCAAAAAGCCATGATTTTATGAAAAAGTTTTAATTTGTATAGAAGTCACAACTCTTAAGAGTAGTCACAACGCTTCATTAAAGTCATAACTATTAAAAAAGGTTAGAAACTTTTCATAAGAATAGCAAATCTTCAAAAAGTCAACTCTTTAGAAAAGTCACAACTCTTCATTTTACATTCACAACTTTTAAAACCTAACAATTACTCTTAGCATTAAATAAATTGTGGCCTTCAAGGGTCTTTCTTAATAAATCATACAAAACGACAATCCTAATATGCTATCAAATTTTTTTGGTAGGTACAAATCTAAGGTTCTGATGAGTTCAGAAAAGTAGGGTAAAACACAAATCTCCTTTCAGAATTGTCATACAATCTCAATCTAAATATCACGTAGTTATATTTATCTTTCGAAACCATTTCTTTAGAAATCCAATCTCTATGAGGAAAAGGTTAACTAATATTTGTTATGCACATTAGCATTTCATACTTAATCAAAAATTATACCACACATTTTTTTCTCCCATTAGTGCTATGTTTTGAATTTACTTCACCTCTATTTTTTGAAAAACACAATCATCTTGAACATATATTTATTAAACTTATTACTATTTATAGGAGACATATTCATTATGAATAGGTAGGAAGAAGTTACTACTATTATTAAGTGGCGGAACTAGGTACTTGCAATGTTGTAATTAGAAACCCTTCATTGAAAAATTATAATGTGCAATTAAGGCAAACCAAATCTTCCTAGTTATATGAAAAATTTTGAATCCCATGACATAAGGGTTGTTACTTTGATAGTGGCAAATGGAATTCAAATTCTATTTAGATCATATATTCATGTTTTAGGTGTACAATCTAGTATTTATCTCCATCAAGTGTCTTAATTACATTTGAGAGTCCTATTTAAACCATCTACAATCTCTAGATTAATTGTTTAGAAATAGCAACTAGCACTTGATACGTTCTATAAGTTATTTTGGGTTATGGATTGCTCATGTGGGTTACACCAGACCCAATGTAGTTTATGAAAAAGAAGCCAAATATTATTTTGGAAATAGTGGGAACAGTTACATTGTTTAACCGTAAAATACAGTCTATTTAAAAAAGTTCTTCACACTTGAAAAAAGAGAGAAATATCATAAACAAAAAAAGAAAGAAAAAGAAAAATGACAGACCATTAATTTTTTAACTTTGACATCAAAAAATCCAAGAGGATACGTAGTTCGTGCCATTTCTCTTTCATTTCGTGAGATTCAAAGTCCGAATCAGAGAACTCCTCAACAAAGTAATCATTGACAAGTTTTCTGCGACGGTTAAAAGAAACACAGTGTTATGCCTCTTACTTTTAATAATTACATTCGTATCAGAGTGAGGTTAATTGTCCCATGCGTGAGATGTTATTTCTTTGTATAAACAGTGCTCAAGTGCTTTTTCTTAAATTTTTCTCATAGGAAAAAAATATTTTTTAGATCTGGAAAAAAATTATTTCTACAAAATTTTGTGACTCTATTTTTTTTCTTTTTGGAATTAGTGGGTATATTTTTCTTTTTTGTGAAAAAAGATGATTGTTCTAATGAAAATTAAAAGAAGAACGAATATACCGGTACAATATCTTTGTTGAAGAGTTGAAATGTTTAACACTTTATTAATTATTGTCTTTTAAATAAAAATGGCAAGATTTTATGCATTTTGTTTAATTATTGAAAAGAAATAAATGCACTACTAGTATCAACGAAGTGTAGTACAAGTTGTACTATTACTATTTTATTTATATGCGAAAAGGTGAATTCATCTATTGCATACATTTGTTGGATATAAGATTAATATATTTTTTTTTAAATCGTCAAATTATATTTTTTTTATGACTTAAATATATTATAAGCATGTCATTAAGATTGATCTTGATAAGTTGATTTAGTTTGTATGCACTTTATACATGTTTTTGTCTTGTACATATGATGGTGACATGTATTCTCACATTTAATTGTTCAACAATTCTTATTGTTTTCTTGTTCATATTTCACACATGGCTGAACATGAACAAACTCGAATTATTATAAGTGGAAATCTCAAAGTCTAGCAAAGGGACAATGTAGAAGAGAAAAACATTATAAGACATGTCTCTTAGGCCATGAAGTCATCTAGATTAGTAATCCAACGACAACACAAACAAGAAAAGAATTTAATAAACTTAAGTATTTGAAGATATTCCTTAATGTTTCAGTGCATGATTTTACTCACCTCTTTCAAGTTAAGTGCGCTGAGCTGGCTGGATTTGTTGAAATTTCAAATTGGAGATTCTGAGCTATTTAACATACACTCTCGGTGAACCTTGGATTAATAGATTGACTATTGTTTATCACGACATTTGATCAAGTCAACTTTTTATGGTTTATATTCATTACCTTGAAGACTTGTGAGAGGACTTTAGATTTAGATTACTTGTAATATGTTATTACTTTTTTGAATTACAATATATAAATTATGTATTTTTTTTCCAATTTATGTTTACCCTTCAAATTTTTGTTATAATAGTCTTTAATATTGGTATACACATTAAGAAATTAGTTCAGAATTTGGTTGAATTTTGATTATATAGATGATGAATGTATTCTTACATTTCGTTTTGATTTTATAGGTAATAGGAAATCTTTATGAGAATTGGTTTGCTTAAATGTGTATGACATATGAATGAATGATTAAAAATTTTTGCCTTATTATATCTCAAAATATATGCATGACATAAAAAAGTATCACTGTTGACTTAAAAAATTGTAAAAACTGAATGGTGACAATTACGACATTTGAAATCGTAAATATGATATGTATAAAAAGAGAATAATGATATCTTCATTCAACCAGAAGAGGGTAGCACTGAACAACATAGAGGGATCTTGATGTTTATAAATCTTGGAGAAAGGATCTCCCACTTACGGTGGAATGCTAGCTAATTATGTGGTTGATAACCTCATATATGGATGTGATAAATTCCCTACACCTCATGATATGTGGGCACATATGCGAGGAACATATGGGGTACATCTGTGAACCACCTTTTATAATTGACTATCAAATTTGACACTTACAAGAAGCGTCATAAAAATATCAAAAAACACCTTCCGCTGATGTTAAACATCACGGCGTAACTCAAAAGTATTGGTCAAGTTCTTTAAGATGACCAATAAGTCAATACAGTAATTCGATCATTTACCAATTATTGGCAACATATGAAGGTAAACTGTAACACATAATGATCTAGACTCTTGCATCGAACTTATCGTGACTCTATACTCATAACAAGTTTCTCAATACTAAGTAGTCACAACTTGCATAATTTTAATCAATTCAACCACTATATTGCACATATAAAAATTTAGAGCCACACTTATTGTGCACATGATCATATTATCACATCCAAGAAAATACAACTCCCAAATTCATAGTTAATTCAGGATACACATTCACAATTTACAAGTTACAACTTATAGAGAAGCCCAATTTCTAAATTAGTTTGTTTCATAGATGACTAGTACAAGAGAAAAATGTAAACTGATGTACCCTGCAACTAGTCAAAATTTCATTTATCTTAGTCAGTGGATACTTGTTCTGAATGGTGAGTAATTCAACTATCGTTAGTCTATACACATCCTCTCTTGTTAGTAATGGTATTAACATTGTGTTGATCTATTTCTTACCATAGAGTGAAGGAGGAAATATATCTATTTTTATCACCTAGATATCCATTTGATTCAAATTCATAACACGAAGGAGTAGAAAGAATTAATTTTTTCCTTAAGTCCTATAGTCTCTCGAAGAAAAGAACGAAATTCATCATACCATTTCCCAGACTCTAGTAGACTCGTTTTTGTATGATGATATCAACAAATGTAGGGCTCTCATAGCAACTTTGGGACAACCCATAACTCAACCAAACACTTTGGATTTAAAGATATGGAAGTGGACTTATATAAAAATAAAAAAATGGAGCTTCCATAAGCAGCAAAGGTTTAAACAAATAACGTAACCAAAACTAATGCGAAAAAAAATCATAGAACCTGAAAGTCATAGTAACAAAACACTTCTAACAACATGTCTAAGACTAAATGGTACAACCCTGAAACTAAACAACACCTCAAACAAATAGTATGAGTAAAAAAAGAGTGAACTTAAACAAGAATGATCCATGGCAGACCGAATGAACTAGCTTACCCTTGAATATATCCACGCTTTATAGTCACCTAGATGAGGTCTATCAATCGCCGCATGAAGATGTCTTGTAATCAACAAAGAACAAGCAAGTGCCGTATCAGTACAAAATCATAATATCCTAGCAGGATCACAACGCTACCCCAAAAGGTCAAAAATATATAATTAATTACAACAATAATAAACATGCATATACCGAACATATACAATATTAGTCATCCCTTATGAACATCGCATAAATTAACATTTCTCAAGATGTATAGTTATGTCAAGTTAATGTTCCTCTCATGGAACCCAATTCAATAGTCCTCTCATGGAATCCATACCCAAACTGTTAGCATACCGGAACAAGGTACTCGCTTTAATTTTTATGCCAGAACATGGCAACTGATCCCATATTTATGCAAGAGTGTGTCAACTGATCCCATGTTTATGCAAAAAAATGGCAACCAATCAGAGTTAGTGTGTCGGAATGCAACACCCGATCCTTTCAACAAGCCACAATCAGAATCACAATCCCAATGTACTTGCTCATAATCGTATATTCAACTCATTATTTCATGTCATACAATTTTTCAATCATCCTTATTTAATAGTATCTTTATCAATACCACAACATTCACATTACATGAATCATAATGTAGTAATTTCATACATATATCACGCCAACATGAAATCACAACCATCACCGACCTCGAATCCAACCTTGTATCCCCTAAGTCATATTTGAGTCTTCCCTTTCTATATTCTTCCTGCTGGGTTGTGGTCTAAAAACATCAATATAAAGTGAGTATCAATAAACAAGACCCAAATATCCGGATCATAATCAGTAAGATCAACCCTAGGTCTAACCATTGATCCCCATACACAAATTAGGCTTTTCCACCATAGTTTCAATATCAAACCTCCCTTGTCTATAATTACACATAAACCTAAATTCTACGAATCAAAAAACGGATTAGGAGAGTGAAATACGTACCTTTATCCTTAAAATGGTAAAAAAGTATCAAGAACACATTGGGTGTCATTCCTTAGCTCACAAAGTCGAAAAGTATTGAATACTACGATACCATGTTTGTAACGACTTGAGAGTACCCCCTAAAAGGTAGGACATTCTTGAATCGAAACACGGCGTACTCGATCTCTTGGAGGTCTTGTACAATCCCTTTAGTATAATTTATTGCATACATGTATGAAAAGTAGTGCGGAATTAAAACTTTTAACACAAATAATAATACTTCAAAATATCTCTTTTATAGAAAAACATAATGAAAGGCTAAGTCTCAAAGTCGCCATCTTAGACATATGAATATATTGGGACACGACCCATACTTTATCATATAGAAAATAGCTAAGTTTATTACAATACATTCAATAAGGAAATCCAAACATCAAGATGTCCTCGAATCTAGTGAGGACATACCAACTATTTGCTTGAATGAAAACTAATCCAAGATTCAACTTCGAGACTTCTGAAATGCCACCTACACCTTTAGAGATAGATAAAATATATGGAATTAGTACAACACTTGTAATAAGTATGACATATGCATAAAATAATAAAAAACATACTTTTGTATGAAACATCCTCTTTTTGATTAAAACATCATAGTATAAGCATAAAAAAACATTTAGCACCTTAGAAACATATAAGATATCACATAAGCATTTTATCAAATATCGAAGAATGTTACAGTGAACTATGTCACCTTACAGTGAACTAAGTTCAACTTCACAGTGACCTCTTCTAGCTTGAGACCCTCTCACAAAAGGTTATCCTAAGACTCACTTAAGTGAGGCGACAAGAGACCGCCATACACCCTCTCTAAGTAAACCTAAATGATCCTTAAGACTACCTAAGATAATCTCATTCTCTATTTATTTGTTAAACTACCTACCTATAATTACTCTAAGACTCACCTAAGTAAGACATGAAGAGACCGCCATACACCCTCTTCAATCCTACCTAAGCAATCCTCGAAGTTACTCTAGATAAGTACTTTTTCATTAAAATTCCTTTACTAAAGTCATTATGTTCATTAAGTCATTTAGAAAACATTCATCACTTATGTACATTCACTTAATGGTATTTAAGAAGACCTAGGGCACTCACACACTAACATCATTAAAGTCTAATAGTGAAATGTCTAGATAGCATCCCATTCTTCTACCTAAACTTCATAGTACTTATCCAACACTAGCATGTATCCCACATGAAGAGAAAAGGCAATAACCGACATAGACCATACTAGCTAGGCATGGAATTCAGAGTCATAAACCTACTCCAATGGAGGGTATTCTACTTGCCAAGGGCAGTACAAGGACACATCCCATGTAGGCACATGATTATGGAATATCAAGGTCTTTTATGCACTCTAATATTATTCTCAAGTAGTGATACATTGTACTCTAGCCTCCTTCTTAATTAGAGCTACAAATCATAACATATTCACTCGGTGGTAGCCTTTTTTTCTCATAGAGTAAGTTCAATAAAAAGGGGCATATGAAAAGTTACAATCTCTTAGTCATTACCTAGTCATAATGCACCTACAAAAGGTGGGTCCAATAGGGATGCCACTCAATGGTCTCTAAGGATAGCTCATTTTAACCTTCTTTCAATATAGAAGGTTCCACATATTAGTCATGCTCGGAAAGACACCATCTTAGGTCTATCGATCGTAGACTTTCATTCAACATTCATCTTCATATAACATGCAAGACAAAGGTACATAATCTTACTAAGTCAAGATGTTCATATTCATAATGTACATGTATCATGTAAGGGACGCAAGTCTACCAAGACAAGACACATACACATCCTCACATATAGCATATCATTCTATCAGATAGGCATAACCGAAATCTAGGTCACCCTATTCGCTAATATAATATCAATATAACCTTCATAAGGCTCTATAACCAAGTAGGAACAATCATGTATTAAATTTAAGACTACACACATTTAGGGACATAGTCATAGACTAACAAGAATACCTAACATCATCACTAGAAGAACATATACATTCATCTTAATTGGAAGTGGATAGATATGATCACACTCCAAATAATTAAACTATACAAATCATCATTATAAAACAAGTAGTTGCCGGTAAGGCCATGACCATTATAATACATAAAGTAACGCCGATTAGGCCACATAATTCAAAAGTAAAGCACATAACACTGCCATCATAGGTGGACCATTCCAATCACGACATAATTCAAGACTAAATTACATAAAATAAAATGAATTATGGCAGAGTACCATAAATCCATTCTAACCACTTTAATCAATAGCTAAATCGTCCAATACAATACCAATAGGCCCTTACCCATTGCCATGATCATCAATTCAATACAAAAATCACAATACTCAATGAATATAAGTCAATTAAATATAGGTTTATCAATCTAAGACAGCCTATACATCAATTCAATACAATTCTTACATCATTCAATAGCCCATAGAAAACTACACTAGAATTCATAAGCATTGAGACAAGATCACTTAACCCACAAAATAGTCAAAACTAGGATTGCATGGTTTTCATGAGTTCATGGGAGTTATTGTTTTAAAACATTAAATTAACATCACTTCAATCCTAAAACATTGATTCAAAACCTTTTATGCAAGAACCCATGGCTAGATCACAAAATTGGAGAATGCATGTCCTGATCATCTTTGAAAAATCATTGGAATTGACTTCTTGAAGAAAGAGATTTCAAGGATTAATAGCCATACCTTAATTGTGATGAAAATCCCACAAGATTGATGGAGAAAAACTTGAAAATCTATCTTCTTCCTTGGAGCTTCAAAACTTCAACAATGAAGTTTTTGGAGAGAGTGAATGGAGAGGTTTTATTTAGATTTGAGGGTTTTGATTTGATTGGTGAGTTTAGGGGTTTAATAGGTCTTATAACATTCCATAATTCATCCTTAAATTACCCAAAATACCCCTACATTTATTGAACAAATAACCAACTAGAATTTGACTTAAAAATGACACAACAAAATCTGGGACTTTACTGCGCATCGCGGAGGCACTTCCATGTATTATTTTTTTCAAAATTCATGGACATAATGGTTAGTGACAGCCCAGAGTTACAGGGAGAAACTTTTCCCCACCGCATGACAGCTGCGCGACGCGCAGCCACTGTCTAAAACATGCTGGCGCGGCAGGTTGGCAGTCCATTTTTGGGTCCTCTTTTGGGAGCTTTTTGATGGTACCCGGGGCGTCGTTCTAGGATGTTTCGACTCTCTCTATGTCAGGATACGCGTAGGAAACCTCGGTACTGAATTTAACCTTCAACCATCCCCCAAAAAATCACTACAAAACACCACGACACACTGGTTTGACTTCGACTAGTTTCTGAAGGTCTTGGACGTTCTTGGACGTTTGACCTCCAAACCCTTCCAAACATTATATAATGGTTAAGAAAACTATTATTCACCATTTTATGACTTTAAAACATCATGACACAAGTGTTAGGCTCTAGTTCAACCTAGCTCATTTTTAGGGACGTTACAATCTCTCCCACTTGGACAACATTCGTCCTCGAATGACAGTTGCTATTATAATTAGAAAATATCAAGAGATAAGAAACACAATAGTAGCAGCACGTAACCATACCACACAATAAACAATACACACATGTAAGAGAAACATCAATTTCCCATTAAAAAGAGACTCAAAACACAACAAGAAGGTAGGAACTACATCTAGAACTTATCATGCAATAAGACTCACATTTTCATTTCATATATCAGGAACTTACTTCTCCACATATTATCATGCTCATATACATCAGTTCTATAAACATTATAACAATTTTTCATGAAAGAACAATTTAACAAAATTTTCAAAATCTTTATAGTGAACCCCAATTTCTTTACAGTGAATTATGCTCGAAATATTTTTAAAAAAATGTATGTCTTAAGCAATTTATGATGGAAGCATGAAAATATGAGAGATCAAACTGTAAAAACTCAATTTAAAACATAATCATAACTACATAAAATGCACAATGCAAGGAATCAATGAAATTTAATTTCAACTAGACTCCTCAACACAAAGCAACATGCAACATGCTACTATGGCATTCTATATCTCAACCTTTAATTGAATAGAAGAGATGAGAAAAAAAATCTACAACCCAACTACTCACCATACTCCCCCACTTAGAAGGACCTCATCTAACTAAAGAAAGAAAATTATAAATTACCGGCATCATCATCATCCGGTTTGTTCCTTTGCCTCGGAGAGCATAGAAGCGAGACTTCCTCTTTGGAGCACCACCACCTCGAACATTAGGAGGAACTTTCTTGGCCTGTATTCCTCTAGCCACAATAGTAGGAAAATATCTCACCTTTTGATCATCATTCCCACAACCAAAGCACCCACTAGTACCGCCTAGACATTTCCCAAAGTGCTTCTTCCCTAAGTAGCATAAGTAGGCTTAATCACTTAGGAACCACACTTCTCTCATAATTAGCCTTAAGAGCACTAGCAAATATCTTTATTTGGAGCCCTCTTATGAAGATTAGGTTGAACTTGCTTATCGGTTCTTCCCATCATAGCATCTCAACTTCTCTTCCCATTTTTAGATTCTTCAATGGATTGAGCATACACCATAAACCCCAGGATTAGACATCGGTAATGAACCTACTCATCTCATCCCATAGATTAGAAACCGATGATGTAACATTCTTAGATAATAGGATAAACATTAAGGAATACTCTTCAACACTCATGCTACCTAGCCTAAGGTTTATAAATTACTCAATATTAACCTACCTCTTATAATGGGGAAAGTACATTCCGAAATACATCATCGGTCCGATAAGTTTGGGGAGGCCTTTTCACTTGAATTCTATTCTGTAAAGTGGTACGACAACCTTAATGTATAGTTATCCACTCATATAATAAAATTCATTAATAGATATATCTTTTTGTTACCATATTACCCTAGACCTCACTGACTCCAACTTCATCCAAATCTGCACTAAGCTAGGAAATCTCTAGTTAAAACGAAAAAGTTTTCTGGCCTTAATTTTTCCCATTCTTTTTTCCTTGACGACGGAAATCATGTCATTAGATTAGGTGATTTATGTAGTTAGAAACTTCATATATAAGTAATAATGATCCATATAATATATGGAAAAATAATAAAATTTATCTAAATTTGTGTTGATGGTAATAAATACATAATTCATTGCTTAAATATATTATTGATCTATAAGAAGATACTCTATATATTTATGAGCTTATTCTTTAAGTATATAGTTATCAATGTTGTCTTTTAAGTTTAGATTCAAAAACACTATGCCAAAAACTTGATAACAAAAAAATTGCTTTTAGTAGATTACAAGAACCTTGAACCATTAGAGAAAAAAAATCTATATACAAAAATCAAGAAATGAAGAATGAATTTTGCAACTTACTATATTTTGGTTTTTATTCTTTAACATGTTAAATTGATATTAATTTGACGTTGTAGAGTATTCACACCGAAAAGCAGTAAAGTCATTGTCTTTTTAGATATCTAGAAAAATTAGAAAAGATAAGTCCAAATGTGTCATGCACTAAGCCTATATAATGTGCCAAACTGGCACTCGAAGACCATTGGTGGCCTCGAGCGTACCATTGACTTGAATTACTTAACTTAGAAGAAGACTTAAATCAATAAAATAGTGTCATTCCATAAATAAAAGATTCATAAGTTGACAAAAATGACAATTAAGTCTTACAGCAAAATACAAAGATAAGAGACTCAAAACTAATTGTCTGATTGTCTATGAAGCCTCTGTATTAATGTTATGGATGTTGGGAAAGATGCCACGGCCTCCTATATAAGAAAAACCAAAAGAGTGTCCCTTGGGATGCAAGGATGCTCACCACTGACTTTGAGTGCTCAACTCGACCAATAAGGCACTGGATGATGCTAATCCTTGTTACCTGGGTCTGCATATTAAGACGATGTAGACCAACTGACATCAGTACATTGAATGTACGAGTATGCAAGTGGGAATGCTACCAACAACTTAAGTTTGGAAAAAAGAAAGAAGGAACACTTACTTTGGCTCTCAAGAATAACTTTAATTAATATAAAGCAGTTAGACACATGCAGGATATATAAAGCTTGTAAAACAGTATAAATAACTTATATCGTTAAACAAATGCAATAAAAATCGACTTTACTTATATATGAAGTAATATAGTTTCAGTAGGAGATTCTCTAACCGAAAACCATCACTATGAGCCTAAATTATGGAACAATGTCTTACCTCACGTTGCTAGAGGCCCGTCCTATACCTTGTAGTCGGTATAGAACCTGAACTGTTAAGAGGATCCATTAGTCTTTGCTAAAAAGCACTAAGGAATCATCTAAAAGTATGACCCTTCTGTTGTCCATATTGACCACATAGTTTATGGGGTCTTGAGTTAATATGAACTAGCATCCCCATATTGGTGCTTAATACTACTCCATTTTTTTAAAACAACTTCTTCTCTCGTATGAAGTAATTTCTCAAACTTAGCTTTAAAATTTGTCATGGAAATTTTAGTTTCCGTTTTACAAAAACTAGCCCAAAGGCTAGGGATTATATAGTTCACTTTTAACTTTTCAGAACTGACCTCAATTTTTTATTCTTTAGTTAACTTGCAACTTGAGCCTTAAAACAAACTTAAAACATTTGTTAAAGAATCGAAAAAACTTTAAGAACTTCCTTTGACTTGCTTTTTAACTTTTAGAGTTGACTCTTAACATTTATGACTTTGATCTTAACTTTGGACTTAATTCTTGACTCTCCCTGAATGAAAGTATGGATTTAAGGTTATAATTTGCATTTAGGTGATTCCAAAGTTTTTGTAAATCAGTGGAAGTGTGTTAATACACTTTAAAAAGAATCAAACAAGCTAAACGATGAAAATTGGTCTAAAAATGGTTATTTGGGTGCATAAAGGGCGCGCCGCACCAGCCCTGGTACGCCTTGAGCTACCTTAGAGATGCGTACATGGGACCTAAGAGCACAAGTGATCCCAAGCTTACCCTGCTGGCATGATCATAGTCATACTAAAGAATATAAAATGTTCCGTGAGGTAAATCATACTTAAAATGAAAATATGAGGAATATCCATGTGCTAAAACTGAGATATATGAAAGTGATGAGTTTAACAGAGAGAAAATATCAACTCAATACTAAGATAAAACTAACAATGTCGTAAATAAGCCTCTAATAGGCTAGAAATACTAGGATAAGCCCCCCACAAAGTCTATCAAGAACTTAAACTAAATGACCAAAAGACTGAAATGAACTCATGACTGTTGTCCTCAGAGAATGAGGACTCACAACTGAATATATGAAATGGAGATCGGGAATCGATCTAAGCATGATCTCGATGTTAAGAACCTAAACCTACACCACTAGAAGATTTACCGCACCTATGCATCAGTATTTGAAGGTACTAAGCATGTAGGATAGATAAAGCTGAAATAAAACATAACTGAACAAGCATAAAAACAAGTATAATAATCTGAAATGATATACTAGATTCTGAGCTAATTGAATGCATCTGACCAATTTATAACATGCTGAAACTGAATACTGAATATACTAATAAATGGTCAATGCAATAGAGTCTGAATGAACTGTGGGAGCAACTAATAACTTATAATAAAACCACATGAGCTAAACGTAGAGTCCGATGTATACGTCCCATCGAGATGACCCAATATGCCCAGCCAGGGGTATAAAGGCATGCTGGCGTGATCACTAAAGTGATACCCACAGAGGGAACTTACAACCTACTTGGCTAGTAGTTGTCGGACTAATTGGGTACGCTGAACCCTAGTCCAACTCGATATTATGCTACTCCCAATGAATTATATAATTAACTGCTTATGATTGAGTTTCTGTAAATAATTGATAGCTCAAAATTGAACATGCAAACTGTGAATGCAACATGTAATGTGATAATAATGCATTAATAACTGAGGCATGTATACCTGAATAACTGAAATATCTTACCTAGGATGTGTAATTCAAGAACTAAAGAAGTACATAACTAGGGTTTTGAAATTCATGAAATAATACAAGTAATATCATGGTAATCTGATTTGGAATATATAAATAATTAATTCAAGAAGTTCTATTGAAGATCAAGAAACTTATTGAAAACTAGGGACTCAATGGGAAGGATCCTAGTAGTTAAATCCCACATACATTGTGATGAAATTCATGGAAAAATATTTAGATTTTTAGGCTAGAACTGCTGGAACCTTGTTGCGTTCTTCAACTAGGGTTGTTAACCTTTTTGTCCCTTCTTGCTTATAATTTTCTATATTTTGATTAATGATTTGACTTAGGTAAGTTGTAGTTATGTTGCTAGGCTTAAACTGACTAAAATCTGATGTTTTAGGATCAAAACGATGTATCTTAGTGTTTAAATGAAGTGGGAAAAGACAAAAAGACCCCTGTATGAATTGTTGTTGGGCCAAACGACAACCTTGACTGACGGTCCGACGTTTGGATCCGTAGTTTGGGTCTATTCGACAGACATTTACTAAAACGGGCATAATGTTTTACTCGGAGGTTTAATTTTAGCAAGGTCGGTGGGTATGAAAGCTAATTCAATTATCTATCTGTTGGTATGTCATAAGACATCTGATTCATTTTGTGCTAACATATGTGATCAATTGATGTTGACTCAATTGTATTTTCCCCCTAACTATCTGATAACTTCCATCTACGGTCAAACCTACAGATCGTAGATCAAACGACAGTCCATGCTGGTCCAATCGTGGTTCATGTCAGAGAGTGGATAAATGGGGTGTTCGTCGATGGACACAAACTACGGACTTAATCTGACGTACGCACCTAGGTCTGTCCGTTATTCGACACTTACTCAAATTTTTCTGGGCTCAGTTTTGGGGGGTTTCATACTCAATCGACGGATATGCAGGACGGGCCGTGGGTAAGGCTACGGTCCGTCGATGATAACCGTCGATTGCACTTGCAGATTTTTTGAAAAAAGAATTTTTGATCTTTTTTGTATACGGGGTGTTAGTAGCCCAAAATGTCTGAGGCTCATTTTGGGCGCACAGCAGGGGCACTGTCCGAATTTTCCTGGTGCTATGGGGGCACGATGCGCGTGGCCCTACCCTGGTGCGTCTGACGAACTTCTCCACTTAGTTTTCAACACTAAACCCTCTAAATTTCCATAGTTCTTTCCCAATCACTTAGGATCTTTAGTACCGTTAATACCCAATTTAATTAACTCAAAAACAACCCAGAAACACTAATCGATTCAACACTAGGCATTCAAAAACTCAATCAACAAAAATTAAACAATGTTCTTAAAAAACTTCACTTTTATCCTTCAACCAATTAAAAAATCACTGATTGAAACAAGTGTTTGTGTGTGGGTGAACTGACCCAACACTAAATGATCTCACATACCTTGATAGGGATCACCCCCGATGAATTCCACTCGCAAACTTGACCTTCTTGGCGAAATTCTAAAATTCTCTCGACCATTCTTTTTCATTTCTCCAAGCCTTAAGCATAGTTCTCATTTTCCAAAAATTAATTAAGACTTGTTTTTACCCTAATAAACCCCTAAAATAAATATAGGAAATTAATTGGTGAATAGACTAGTTTGCCCTTTCCTAAATCTGGATTGGGACTTTCCTCAATCCAACAACCCAATTTCTGAAAGGCATAACTCACTCATACAATTTCAAAATCATGCAAACTCGGTGGTAAATATTACTCGAAGATATTTGCATCCATATAAACAAACACCTCTAACACATCCGGAGTTAGAAGTTATGGCCTTTTGAAAATGACCAAAACTCACTCTCGTAATTTAGAACTTTTTTCCAGATTTTCTCTTTTCTTTCGAAAAGGATTATTTTTAGTTTCTTAGCTTATTCTTAACTATTCCAAATTGCGAGTTGTTATAACATGACGATGACGTATCAAAATAGCGAATTAAATAATGACATGTGACATAGATATAAAATAATTATTTGATAAAACATTAGGAATAAAAACCAGTTTTAAAACTATTTATTAATTACTATTAAAAGCCTTTCAATAAAGAAGAAAAAGAATAAAAATTGTCCAACACTTTCTTTGTCTTTCACATTTCCACATCTCCTCCTCTTCTAACCACTATTACCTTGATTCCTTCTTCTAAAAGTTTCTTGATTATCATTTCTACCATCTCTTTCTTCAAATCTACCTAAAATCAATTTGGATCATAAGAAAATAGCCATAATCCAGCTATCATACAACTACCATCTCTTTGATCCTTCTAATTCATCTTTTTTTCCCTCAATCTCCTCCACCATTAGAACTACTTTTTTGAAAATTTGAAAATACTTAAAAAAAAAATCCATGATAAAATCTGATCTATTGATGAATTTATTCAAAATGTTTTCATCGAAATAGTAAGTTTAAAGTTTTGAGAAATAGAAATTAGTATTTCAAAATTTTAATCTTGAAAAAAAAATAGAAACAAACAATGGTGAAAATATACCAATGAACATTTGAATTCGCTAAGCTTTCCGAGAATAGAACTATGGAAAAATAGTGGATAAATTTGATATAATGAAGAAGATATATGTTGTAGGCATATTTTTTCCTTTTTAAATTATTTTTGTTGATATATATTATTAATTTAATTTTCCATATACAGAAATGACAAAAAAGAAGAAAGTTGAATATAAAATGGTGGCAAGGTGGTGACAATGTGGTTGTAGAAGGTTGAGGAAATGTGGGAAGAAGAGAGAAGGAAGAAGAAGAAATAAATGAAAAAATAAATCACTAAACATATACCTTTCACACGCTCAACATGAGTGTTATGCCAACCTAGCGAAACATGTCAAAATGATATAATAGGACACTATTTTAAGTGTTTAAAATGAATATTTTCCAGTTGAGGTGTCTAAGTGAAATTTGGTGGAACTTTAAGGTGTCCCCGGTGGGTTAGGCAAAGAAATAAAATAAGAATATGAATAGTGATACGCAACAAAAATTATAAAAACTTCAAAAATATATTTTTATACAATATAAATCCATGCTCATACGAAGTAAATAGAGTTAGAAATGAAGAAACAACACTACAAAATATTATAAAAGGATTAAAAATTGCAAAAAAATACCTAATGAATTTTGTGATGTCAAAATAAATGTCAAAATTAGTTATGTAAATCAAAAATCAATCAAGAAAAGAATAGTGTTATACCAACAATAGGAATATTTTTGTAAAAAAAAAATCTTCCTTCTAAATAATAATCCAAAAAATCATGTTACATTCTTTGCAATTTTGCAGAATTTGATATGAATATATACAAATGTACTGTTGCAATGCAAATAAGTTGGCATTACAAAAGGTTGAAAACAATTCTTAAATATCTAATACATTAAGTGTTTTTTAATAAGATTAGACAAAAAGGCTTAGCTATATTAAAAAAATGTATTATAACGAAAAATGTACTTCTGTTTTCGATTCTATAAGTTTCTCATCAAGATTTCAATAAGAGTAAAATGAAAACACTTTATTATAATATTATTTATTTATTGCACCATAAAGTACCATTAATTTCTTATATGTTTATTTAGCAAAATATTTTATGCTTAATCACGTACAAAACTCACAATTACCGACGAACTTTTTAATTTACACTATTTGTTATTGTTTACGAAATTAGTTAGTCTTTGGTGGGGGCTATCAAAGTACATTTTTTATGAGTATGTAATTCAACTTTTTAACTTAATTTTTTGCTTACCACCCATTTATCGAATTTATATACCATTATTAAATTATCTATTTAATTAGGAATTAAATGAATGAAGTCAAAAGGTCAATACACATTCATGTACTTAAAATAATATAGTCCCTACGTTTACAAAAGATAACCTCTTTTCCTTTTTCGTCAAGTTAAAAAAGAATGATCTCTTTCTTTTTTGGCTTATATTTTGATTTAAGCTTTCCACATGGCATGTTTAACGCCACAAGATTAAAAGACAATTTATACATTTGACATAAAATTAGTTTAAGACAACACGATTCAAGTCTTATCTATTTTCTTAAACTCCATTTCAAGTAAAAATAAGTCGTTCTTTTTTAAACGGAGTGAGTAGTATATATGGAAGGTCTTAAAATGATCTCAACTATTTGAAATGGTACAAAATTACTCTTGATGCACCTTTCGGCCCCCAAAAACCTTGAGGTGAACCTTTTGGCTCAGTCATACCCTTATTTATGAGTGCCCACACTCATAAGGTTTATGGAGGGTAAATTTATAACAAATCTTATTTTTAAGGTTAATTTAATCCCTTCACCAATAAAATAATTTGGAAATACATAATGTATAAAATTGTATGTTTGGCCTGATTTTGGGTTTCATAGCAAAAATTTTAAAAAAATTCACTATTATCTATACTCACGTCCCTCCACCCTCCCCCTCACCCCACCAAAACCTTTCTTCTACCGCACTTTTTTCTTCTTGGATCGTGTAAACCATTTTAATTTTTTCAACTACCGATAATTTAAACAAGGGAGAAAAAAATTAGAAATGTAACAACGCCATTCATTTATATATTGTTAGTTGAATAGAAGATGATTTAATTAAGCAGCTATATACATATACTATATTTTTTTTTGCTTATATCAAAAAGTCAAAATAAAAGAATGAAAATAACATTGTTTGTTGTTCATATCATACATGAAAATAATAATAATTCAGAGAATATGAACATGTAATTTCATTTCATGTTTGATTCGTTGATATTTTAATCAATTTAGAACAATAGATTAAAAGTAATAAAAAGAGTAAAATGAAAAAGACAATTTGTAAATTGATAGGAATTATTATATTGCTTAAAAACTATGATTCACTTTGTAGATTGACCATCAACCAGGGAAAGTAATTATTTTAGGTAGATCTCCAAATATTAATTGGGTTATACTCCTACATTACATTAGAAATAGAAAGTATGAACTGGCACAAGATTTGTTAATAATAACAAATTGAACACTGAACCGATATTTTAGAAATACGAAAGACACAACATATAGACATCATAATTAGAAAATATTATTGTACATCAAGACCAACAAGAAATATCACATGCATGATAACAACTTTATTTATAGACAAAAGTCTAAAAAATACACTTCAGTAAATCTGAGCAGAATTGCTAAAGGAAGAGAACTAATAACATATACAATTTGCTTCATTAACTCATGTTTCTAAATTATGTTTTAATGATGACACATATCATATCTAATCTCTGAAAATTACCTTAAGATGACACATCCAAAATCTTTGAAAAGAAGGCATAAATCTAAACAACGAAATCACATACTAGCCATATCAAGAAGATTCACTCGCATAAATAAGGAAACAAGAAGAGTCAGCAGCCTACCAAAATGAAAGCCCGCCCTACATGAATCAAGAAACAATTACTTGTATAGTTGCGAGAAGTGTTTTTTGTACTTGTGGGCAATGGGAAGAACTGAACAGACAAAACATAGAATGCACAAATGTATAATTTGTATCCTAAAATAGACAATGCATAACAATATATAACCAAATTTGCACGTACAGAAATATTGTACTCAGATACAAATATTCAAGTCAACCTTACATATCAACAAAAACAAAACGATGATAAGGTAGAGAAGTTACCAGTGTTATCAACTGTCCTTTTTGAATGCATACTTCATTCGTAAGCTGAAATCATTATCAAATTGGAAATTATAGAATTGTAAACCTCAATTTGGAAAAAGATTTAATCATAAGGAAACATACTACAGTTCATCAATTAGCTTTACTCTTGTTTTGATTGATTCAATGCGATGCAATAACTTATTCACTTTTTTTGTGAGCCACACAAAATATAAATTCCTATATTCACAATGTCGATGTCAGCACAAAATGAAATAGAATTAGAGATACTTAAAATCTTCACAACATGTGAAACTAAATCCGACCTTCAATTAGAGTATTGACAGAAATACTCTGGATCTGAATTGAAGCTTCCTCCGACTTTCCTAGCCGTATAAGCTCATAGAGAACAATCTATATGCGATACACATTCACATATGTATCCATATATTGTTGCTTCACACAGAGTGGAACTCATTATAGTTAAAATTCATAAGTTCTATGCGAAGTATACAATAATTATCTTGGAAAAAACTAGGACCAGTGCAACAAATATCATAAATAATGGTCTCCAAGAAAGTTAACATTGCTCCTACATTCCTCAAACATCCTTTGATTTCATGATGATTCGGATTCTATTTTTGTTATTGTACTTTTTCCTCTTGTAACAACCTTCATGTCTTTGAGACATAGAAGTTAATAACTACAAGGGATTTGGATTATCTAGAGCATGTGGTGGCGGTATACCTGCCCTTCCTATTTGTGATCCACTTCCATCAGCTCGTGGGCCAAAGCTAACACCAAATGAAAGAGCTATGGTATATATGTCGAGGCCTCGTGAAACACTACCTCTTCTCTTCGTACTTCTAACACCCTCTACATATAGGGAACTCCTCAGGATAGCTCAAGAAGAGAAGTAGCTCGTATCCTTTGAGATATCATTTATAGAATCATTCTTAATTTGTGAATATATATGTTGCTTGTTCCCTAACTGCACCTAAATGATATTTTTCATCCTTTTATGGTCTATATAGAAGTCATACTTGTTAGAAAGGAGTAAAGCATGTAAGTTCTTGTTTACGTCATTTCTGTAAGTATAGTATTAATCCACTAGGTGATGTTTTGATAAAAACATCAGTTGCATCATAGTGGTGATACTCTTATGCTTGGCATTGTGGATTTCTTAAATCTGGCGTGTGCAGTTATTTTTTTTAATAAAACGCAAGGTCATTTTTTTCTCAATATAATAATCAAGAATCAAACATATTCATAATACCATGAAAAATATCTATAAAATTCACTAACGGAAGTTGTACATATGGATTATTTTAATTGTGAAAATACACCTTGCAATGCACTCAAAGAAGTAGATGCACATGCTGTAAGACCCCGAAAATGACTTGGGTTTAATAGAGTCTAAAATTTTAGTATTGAAGGTATATGGTCCTAAATAGGTCTAATATATGGTATATAGGCAGTAGCTAAAGCATTAGGTGAATTGGAAGTCAAACGTCGAGGGACGACTACGACGTTTGACGACTAAGTCACCTATGTACCTTATAGGTTGTTTTATGTGGTAATGTGTGATTAATGAGGTTTTAAGGTCTATAGATGATTTATTATATCATTTATATGAAGTGTGTCAAGTTTCGTGGAGTTTGGAGGTCAAACGTGCAAGAACGTCCATGATATTCGAAAGATGTTCCTTAAAATGACTTTGTGTGTCTAGGCATGTTTCGTCGAGTTTTACGTGTTCGTTTTGGATGAAATATATGTGAGAGGTGTTACACTCCTAGAAGATCGTACTTGGGTTGGAAACATCCGGAAAATTATCCCCAAGGACCATCCAAGGGTCCTTGAGGAAGGACCTAAGTTTGTGGCCTAAACTGCTGCCAAAAGGCAATTCACCAATTGAAGTCAATCGACGGCCAGTAGCCTAGTCGACGGTCCGTGGGTGTTGGCGTGGGTAGATACTATGACTGGGTGGAAAGGCTAATTGTTTACGCCTCTGAACCCATCGACGGTTGCCAGCACGTCCCGTAAGTGGGCTTACGTCCCGTCAATGGGGAAGTCATCTATGGCTGTCCCTCCGTGTAGTTTCACTGCCAAGCTAGGGTGAATTTGTAAATTCACCCCACTTACAAAAATAGACTTTGGAGGTTCCTAAGGTTAATATTTGGTATTTTAAATGTGTGTATAAGTGTTAAACACATTGAATATTTCATTCTTCCAAATCAAAACGCCAAAATCTCTTTAGAAATCCCAAAATCTCCATTGAAGTCCAAATAAAGGAAAAGCTTGGAGGTGACGTTTTGACTGGAAATTCTTTATCAAAGTGAAGAATTATCATCATTTAGGTATGAATTTTGATCCTTGAAACTCTATTCATCAAGGATCCCGACTTGTCAAGATTTTTTCAAAGTTTCTAAAGTTGAATTGGCCAATTTCACGATTCTACCATGGGTTCTTGCATAAATAATTTATAAACATTGAGCAATGATTTAATTGATACTTTATTATGGTTTAAATCTAAATTACCTATGAACCAATGAATTGGATGCACCCTAGATATTGACTAAGTTTTGGGTTACTTGCTATTGATCTAATGTTGATGAATTCTTATGTAACTTTATGTGGGCTATTCATTTATGTAAAAATTGTAGTAAATTGATATCTAGGTTGTATTAGATTGATGAACTTACATTGATTTGACCTAGTTCATTATATTATTGTAGTTATCATGTTGAATTATTTGTTATGGCCTTGGGTAAGGGTCTTGTATTATCGAATTGAGTAATTTGACTTTGAATTGAAGTGTTGAGGATGATGTGGGGGTATGCTTCCCTATTTCCTTTAGTATGATGCTATTTATACTTCGATTGTATTGTGATTGATATGGTCCACTTATGATGGCGGTGTAATGTGTTTTACTTGCAATTGATGTGGCCTTGTCGGCGTTACTTTATGCAACATGATGATCTTAGCCTTGTTGATAACTGCTTAAAGTAATATGACTATTTGTCTAGTTTTATCGTGTGAAGCATGAAAATATCTATCTACATGTGGAGTCCTATATGTATTCTTTTATTCATGTTGTCTTACGTGACCATGTTAGACTACTCTTTGACATTATATGTGTAGAGTTAGGGTTGAGTCTTGGTTATTCCTAATTGGCAAGATGAGTCTATGTTGATTACATTGGTGATGTTACGATAGTATACAGGATAACTTGAAGATGTTAGGGTTGATTCTAGGTGCTTCTAGAATGACTTGCATTGTGATTTAAAGGTGAGGTTTCTTGTGTCTTGTCTTGGTTGACTTGTTCCCCTTGCTTGATATATGTATGATTATGAATATGTGATGTCTTGATTTAGGGTGTTAGAACTCTTAGTCTTGAAGGTATGAATGACATGTGAGCATAATGAACTTAAGAGAGTATTTTATGTGAACACCTTGACTTAGTGATAATATTGATATTGTTGAAGTTGTAAGCCGTAATGGTATACTTCAAAGTAAAGGAATGATAGACTTAAGGTTAATTGGCTGGAACGGCATCATATTAATCCTCAGGAAAGTCATCATGAGCTTCTTGTTGGCACTGCGAGGTAGCGCTAGTGGATCTTCTTTTGTAGGGTAAATGTGATAAGGTTATGAACTTGTTATGAAACCCTATTATGTGAACATAATGTGTGAATTACTCTATGAGAAAGAGGCTAGCACCGAGTGAGTATAAAAGGGGAAGTAGTTCTAGTTAAAGATTGAGACTAGATTACAAAGTATGCCTTTCATATTCTTTAACCATGTGCCTACATGGGATGTGTCGAAGTTCTACCGTTGACAAGTAGAACATCCTCATCACAGTAGCATAAAACACCGGATTCCATGGCTTGCTATCATGGTCTATGTCGGTTATTGCTTATTCTCATCATATGGAATACCTATTAGCATTACTTGAATGTCATTTATGTGATGTATGAGTCTTAATGAACAAATGACTTCTGCTGTAAATGAATATATACCTAATATAAAGTGACTTAAGGTTTCGTAGGTTAAGTGTGAAGAGGGAATAAAATATATCTCTTCATGTATTATTTTTGGAAGACTTGAGGATGACTCTAGTTAGGGATGATGTTTGGTGTTGTGGACATGATCTAAGACTTAGGTAGTCTTGAGGACTATTCAGGTAATCTTGAAGAGGTCACTATGGAAGTTATCTTCTTGATTTACTTAAGTAGGTCTTTTGATAGACTTTGGAAGCAGAATGTCATTTTATCTATGTGTTGGTGTGATAAGTGAAAATGATTCTATTCTAGGGAGTCTATAGGATCTCTTAAGTGTGTGTATAAGGGATTGTATGGGCGGTCTCTTCACAACTCACTCATGTGAGACTTAGAGTCACCTTTGGTAGAAAATCTAAACCTTGATGTTTATGATACTTTGTAAGTGTGTATGTGACTCATTATACATAATCTTAAGGGTCATTTAGGCACATCAAGAGAGGGTGTATCGGAAGTGTCTCTTCGTGTGACTTAAGTGAATCTTAGGATAGCTTTTAATGATGGAATTGCATGCTAGAAGTTGGTTAATGGAAGGTAAAGTTATTCACTGTAACAGTGATGGAATCAGTGTACAGTGTGTCGAGTTCATTGGAAAGTGTTCTATACAAATGTGATATTTTGTTTAATCGTTTTCTTATGTGTTTCTAAGTTTTTAAATGTTGTTTTTATGGTTATAATATAATTATTAAATAAAAAGATGCATATTTCCAATAAAAGTATGTTTCCATGATTTTTATGCATAATGTCATACTTAGTACATGTGGTTGTACTAATTCCATGCTTTTATCTAACTATATTGTTCTTGGTAGGTGAATAGCTTTGGGAAGAAGACTTGGACTTAGAAGATCGTTCAAGAGAAGTTGAAGTATGTCCTCACTTGACTCGAAGGCATATATGTTTTATGTTTTCCATTTGAAGTATTGTAATAGACTAAGTATTTTTATTTTCGTATTTGGAAGTATGGGCCGTTTCCAAATTATTCTTGTGTCTTAAGATGATGAGATTGAGACTTCGTATTTCCTATTACTTTTATATGAAAGACATTTTGAAGAATATATTATGCTTTGTGGAATGTTTTAATTACGCACTACTTTTCACTATGTTTATGCGATGAATGATATGAAAGGGCTTGTATAAGACCTCCGAGAGGTCGAATATGCCGGTTACAATCCGAGATTGTACCCTAACTTCTAGGGTGTGGTTTCAGAATGTGACACATGCTATGAAATCCATAGGGCCAAGGATAAAAGTATCTCTAGCACGCTGAAAAATGAAGCTTTTATCAACACATTACCTGGTAGATTAATACTATACTAATAGAAACAACATAAACATCATTTTATATGTTTTTATTCCTTTATGATATGTCTGACTTCTACGTAGCACACAATAGGACAAAAAATATGTTGTAAGTGTAGTAAGGGAATAATTAACATATATATTCCGAAATGAATAATGATTCAGTAAATGGCATCTCAAAGGATGCAAGCTATTTCTCTGCTGAAGCTGTGCGGAGAAAATCCCTCTATATAGAGGGTTTTAGAAGTACCAAGAGGGAGAGATATTGTTTCAAAGAACATCAGCATAAACACCATAGATCTTCCATTTGGTGATAGCCCTGGCCCACAAGCCGATAAAAATGGTTCATGTAACGACAGGTATACCAACACCACTTGCTTTAGTCAATCAAAATTCTTTGTAGTTATTAGCTTTTCCGTCTGGAAGAGAGCAAAGTTTCTACAAGAGGAAAAGGAAGAATAAAAAAACATAATCCAAATTTGCAAAAAATCCAAGCTTTCCCATAGAATGTAGGAGCTATGCCAACTTAACAGGTTTTCCAAACTGAGCTTCAGTAGTAAACAAATTTTATATGAGTTATGAGACCTACCTAACAAGTAATTGCTCTGATAGGATAATCAGACAGGAAAGGTTGCATCCTATCTCTAAAGATGCAGTCATGTCTTTCATATCATAGTAAAAATCAATATTAAATAAAAAGAAAACAAATTCCGTATACGGTCAAACAAGGAAATTCAAGAAGTCCAAATCACAAAGAAAATCATTTTCCACTATAAAATTACTATTGGAGAAAAAAAATTAGTTAAAGGAGAAAAGCCAAAAAAGTTGGGCATACTCCCCTGAAAAAAAGACTTCTAATTTTTGAGCTGACGAAACCAAACATAAAATGAAGATAAATGTAAGAACGACAAAAACATTCTCCTCCGAAAGAAAAAAACATCAAAGTTTACATGCAGATTGTTTGTGTATGATGCACTAATGCAAGACACTTAACATAAACACCTTAAGTTCGAAGACCCTTTGGCATGAAATTACATTACAATATTTTAACTTTTTGAACTAAGATACTCAGAACAATTTTCAAAACTAAAAACATCAAACCAATAAATAAAATTGAATCTGAAAGATTAAAAATAATAAACAGAGTGTTTCCTTAAAGAAGAAATTCGAGTCAATTATATACATAGTGTCTCCTTAAGAAAATTATTCCCCTCAAATACCCTAGGTTCATGGAATATAGTCTCTCAAGATAGAACATTCATAATGGCATGTGTATCGGCACCTCAAAACACAGTGTGAACAAACCACTCATCAACACTATAACACACTCAGAATACTAGATTTAGTAGTAAAAGAAGAAGTTTAGGAAATTCATTATCGTTATTTAAAACTAAAAGGAAACCCCGTTATTTATAAACAACAGAGGGTGGTGGGAAGGATAGTTATTGTATCTTATCAAAAACGTCACACCAATTTGAAAAAGTCATAACTCTTTATAAAAGTCACAACCTTACTGAAAAGTCACAAATTTTCATAAAAGTTACAACTCTTGAAGAATGTCACAACTCTTCATAAAACACACAATTTTTCCATAAAAGTCGCAACACTTTTGAATTGTCAAGAATGTTTTTAAAAGTCACAACTCCTCATTTTTCATTCACATCTTTTAAGAACATAACACTTACACATAGCATTAGATAAATTTTGGCCTTGAAGGGTTCTTTTTAAATAGATCCTACAACCGGAAAATCCTAATATGGTCTCAAATCATTTTGTTAGGTACAAATTTAAGAATCTAAAGATTTAACAAAGCTGGATAAGACAAATCTCCTTTAAAAAATGTTAGTATTTAGAAGCACAAAAAATCACAATCACACGTACTCATATTAAGCTTTCGGAACCATTTCTACAAAAATAAAATTCCTAGTAGAAAAAACGTTACCTAATATTATCAATGAACATTAGAATTTGAGACAGTGTCAAAAATCATACAACATATTTTTGGTTTCAATCCATTAGTGTTATGTTTCAAATTTTCTTCACCCATAATTTTAGAAGAAAAAAGTCAACTTAGTTATTATGTTTAAAAATGATAGTTAGTAGTTAACATCGTGTACATTCTAGTATTTATCTCAATATTTATTTCCTCGTTCACCTTCGACATTTGCTATAATTGAGTATGAGATTCTTGTTTGACTCATCTGCCAACTACAGAATGACTATTTATAAATGGAAACAAACACTTGATACCTTCTACTTCCATCTTACATTTTATTCTACAAAGAAATGAACATGTGTGCCTAACTCAACTCAAAAGTTATCAATTCTACAAGACAATATAATAGACAATATTTTCTTAAAACAAGTTTGGGAAACTCTGAATCCATTCAACTACACCCCAAAAGTTGGGTATTAATTTTGGAGAGTCTCCACACTAGGTAACTTCCACTTTACAACCAGTAGGTAGCTTTTCGCCATATAACCCTTTTTGAATTTGTTGCCTATGCTCCTCCGTGAATCATGAATTAACATTGAGTAAAAAACACCATTAAAATGTTTCTGACATAAATAAGATTTTTATATACTTTTAAATAATATTATTTTTAATATAAAACATTATCATATGTAGTGAGGATATGTTTATCCATTAACTAGGAAGCTCAGACTGAATTTGGGAATATACCTGACAAGATTAAGAGCTTGAATATACTCGATATGGTGATAATCCTAGATGAAGATGAAAAAATAGAAAATTCAAATCAAAATAAAAAGGTAATTTAAAAATGTAAGACCTTATGAAATGCAAAGGCTGTAATAACGATTATTTTTAGCATTTAAGAACTTTTATACTCCCTTCATGTATGAGTTGGTATACACCTGTTACATACCTTAGAAACAATAAATAAAAGAGTAATTTTGTTATATTACCTTTTTAATATCATTAATTCAATCTTTTGGCTATGTTTCAAGTTCATATGAGTGAGATATGACCTTTTGAAGTTAGGTTGTCCAATTAGAAAGTTAGCCGAAAATAGTGAGGGGAAGGTCTTTCTTATCCAATCAGATTTAATTCATTTTTAGTAATATTTTTGGGGTCTAATCCTGTTGGGTTCAGTTTCATAATACTATGATACACTTAGAGTTTTAGTTAAGAGTTTAAGAAGTGAAATGAAGAGAAAAACAGAGAGGATTAAACGTTTATTGAGATTCTTGCATGTTGTTGAAGATTTTCGCTAAGGGTTGATCCCTAAGAGGTACATAAGCTTCAATAGTGTTGGGTTTGTTCAACCACACATCAAACATGTTATTATAAGCATGTTTTCACTCTTAAAAGTTGAAGGACTTAAGTACTAAAGAAGTGTTCTTGCAGCTCATTCTAAATCTTGTTTTGTTGGGTTATGATGATTACTTGAGATGAAAGTGATTGTTTTCAGTGTTTTGTGGAGTGGATTAGTGTGTATTTAGTTTGGTTATTGAATTTAAGGAAAACATAAGAAAACTAATCTATTAAGAGTGATTTAGGATCTTTAAACGAGAGGCAAAATTCATCGAACTTGGCCTAAGGAGAGGTTGGTGTGGCGCTCCTCAAATGTGCCCAACGGGCTTGAGTGAAGCCCCTGCAGTGCACCCATATGGATCCTCTGATGTTAGTGGCTGGCGGCCAGTGCCTAGAATGCGCCAAGGTCTCCTGCCCCAATTCTTTTTCCCTTGGTTTTTCAGTTCAGCCATTTAAAGGGTATCTTTATATCCATTAATTCTAATCACTCTAAACTACTTCCAAACACCTAGAAATCCCTTAAATTCATAACTCAAATTCAAGGTAAAGTTAAGAGTTAAGTCTTGTGAGTTCTTTCAATCATTTCGGGAAAGGATAGTGTGGCACTCCTCTGATGTGCCCAAGGGGCTGGGGCGAAGCCCCTGTAGTGCACTCATATGCATCCTCTAATTTAAGGGGCTGGCGGCCAATGCCCGGAATGCGCCAGGGTCACTTTCGCCCACTGATTCTATGTTGTTTGTTTAGTTTGAACCCATTTAAAATTTATTTTCATTCCCTTTGATTCTAGTCACTCTATAGTACTTCCAAAAACCTAGAAATCCCTTGAATTCAAAATTTAAATTGAAGGTAAAATTAAGATTTAAGTTCTCTTTGAGTTTTTTTAGGTGTCTTTGTTTCAAGACTAAACAAAGTGAATATGAGAGTGCGGAGAATGTATACATGCATCCACGTTATCATCATGATATGCTTCATATCATGAACCATAACTCTTGAATTCATTATTTACATTCAAAAGAGAGTTAAGAGTAGAGTCAAGGAAGCATTTGAGTTCAATTGTGAATCCTTTGAGATCCATCATCGCTTTGAGTGATGTTTTTAGTAACTAAGTATGAGAATTAGAAGATTCGTATACATGATTTCCTTATTGATATCTTGACCATTGAGTCTAGTTGTTCATGCCCATAACTTCTGTAACAATTCCATAAACCGAGCATCATTTAGAGGAGTAGTAACTTGAAGTTCTAAGTCTTGAGTATTGAGTTTCTCATTACCTTAGAGATTATATTTATAACCATGAGATTGTTACATGTTACCAATGAAGTCCTTGAGTGTCACGACCCAAATCGGGGACGCGACTGGCACCCACATTTACCCTCCTATGTGAGCGAACCAACCCATCTAAACCTTAACATTTAAAGATATATCAACAGAAATTAATGCGGAAGACTTAAACTCATTTATAAAACAATTCAAAACTATTATTATTATCCCCAAAATCTGGAAGTCATCATCACAAGAACATCTATCCTCAAATTACTAAACTAAAAACGTCTAAGAAGCTAAAACAAATAAAAGCTAGTCCATGCCGGAAGTTCAAGGCATCAAGACTTGAAGAAGAAGATCCAGTCCAAGCTAGACGCATTAGCTCACCCTGAATTTCCGAAGGTAGTGAAGACTGGCTAGATCTACTGTTGAGTTGAAGTTGACGGAACGTTTGCTGCATTCCACAAATAACAAAGAAGAAAACATAAAAGTAGGGGGTCAGTACAACCACAAGTACTGAGTAAGTATCATCGGCCAACTCAAAATAGAAAACAGTATACATCAGTTAATATCATAAATCAACTATAATACTCAACATGTAGCAACAACAAGTACTAAAATCATCAATAAGTACTAACAAGTTCATCCATGAGAACTCAAGCCTCAATATCATACTCATTTGGGAATTAGATTCATTAGATTGAATTCATTAACATATTTCAAGATTCGTTATCTTTATTCCCCTCGTGTCGGTACGTGACACTCCATTCCATCTACAATCCTGGTGTCGGAACGTGACACTCCGATCCTCATATACTATCCTGGTACCGGAACGTGGCACCCGATCCATATACTATCCTGGTGTCGGAACGTGACACTCCGATCCTCATTCTATCCTGGTACCGGAACGTGGTACCCGATCCATATACTATCCTGGTGTCGAAACGTGACACTCCGATCCTCATTCTATCCTGGTACCGGAACGTGGCACCCAATCCATATACTATCCTGGTGTCGGAACGTGACACTCCGATCCTCATTCTATCCTGGTACCGGAACGTGGCACCCGATCCCCTAATCTCACCACTTTCGTTCATCAAGCCTTCTTTTATACCAAGGCATCATCATTAACAAAGTAGATTAGGGTTTCTTTTCAAGATTTGGGATTCAATAGCTTCATCATGCTTATTTATTCACAATTACATAATCATATTCATGCAAGCATACAATTAAGCATATAGAAGGGTTCACAATATTACTAACACATATCATTCGCTATTAAGAGTTTACTACGGATAGTATGAAATAACCATAACCTACCTCCACCGAAGAATTGGAATCAACAAGCAATTTCCCAAGCTTTGATATTCTTCTTCCTCGTTCGACTCTCTCAATCGATTAATCTATCTCTCTCTCTTTTCTTTTCTCTTTTTCTTATTCAAACCCAATTTCTTTTACCCTAATTAACATATAATTAAGTGTAAAGGATGGCAAGAATACCCCACTAATTAACCCAAAGTTACCTCTTTTATCCCTCAAGAGTTTGAGTTATTAATATAAACCCACGAAATCTATAATTAAAGAAAGAATAGTCCACAACGTCCCTTAAAACGTGTAAAGAAATCCGAATCTGCCTGGGATTCGTGCAACCTGTGACAGGATGTCGTGCCTGCGACGGTCCGTCATGCAGGTCGTCGCAGCCTCTTAGAACTCAAGTGGACTGTGACGGTCCGTCACACCTGTGACGATCCGTCCTGCAAGTTCGTTACGAAGTTCAGAGAGTCGATTTTCAGTACCCAATTTCAGAATTCCTAAGTATATTGAAACGAGACCCTGCGACGGTCCATCGTGCCTGTGACGGTCCGTCGTGGGGTCCGTTGCCTCAGCCAATTTTCCAGAAATAAAATCTGCTGCTCAAAATGACTAAACGGGTCGTTACAATAGATACCAATTTACCCATCGTTCGTCCCCGAACGATCAAAAGAAGAAAAACAATTGCGAAAAGGAGTACCTGAATCTGTAAACAGATGTTGGTATTTTTCTTGCATATCTGCCTCCTTCTCCCAAGTAGCCTCCTCAATCGGTCGATTCTTCCATTGAACTTTGATGGATGCAATCTCTCTCGACCTCAACTTGCGAACCTCTCTATCTAATATAGCAACCGGTTCCTCCTCATAAGTCAAATTCTCATCAAGCAAAACTGAATCCCAACGGATAATGTAGTTTCCATCTCCATGGTATCTTTTCAACATGGACACATGAAACACCGGATGCACTCCGGACAGTCCTGGAGGTAAGGCTAATTCATAAGCCACCTCCCCTACTCGCTTTAGTACCTCAAATGGTCCAATATACCTTGGACTTAGCTTACCTCTTTTGCCAAACCGCATCACCCCTTTCATGGGTGAAACCTTCAACAAGACTTGTTCACCCTCCATGAACTCCAAGTGTCTAACCTTTCGGTCTGCATACTCCTTTTGTCTACTTTGCGCCGCTAGAAGCTTTTCTTGAATGCCCTTCACCTTATCTAACGAATCCCTCAAGAGGTCACTACCCCAAGGTCTAACCTCAAATGCATCAAACCACCCAATGGGAGATCTACACCTCCTCCCATACAATGCTTCAAATGGGGCCATATCAATACTGGAGTGATAGCTATTATTGTATGAAAACTCTGCCAAAGGTAAGAAGCTATCCCAATGGCCACCAAACTCTATCACGCATGCGCGAAGCATATCCTCCAACACTTGAATCGTTCGCTCAGACTGACCATCGGTCTGAGGATGGAACGCAGTACTAAGGTCTAACCTAGTACCTAATTCAGCATGCAATGTTTTCCAAAACTTAGAAGTAAATTGCGTACCTCTATCTGATATAATGGAGAGTGGAACTCCATGCAGTCGAACGATTTCTGAGATGTAGATTTTTGCTAACTTCTCTACATTGTAAGTCACCTTGACCGGGATGAAATGAGCAGACTTAGTTAACCTATCAACAAACACCCAAATGGAGTCATACTTACCCATTGTCTTTGGAAGACCAACCACAAAGTCCATTGCGATTCTCTCCCACTTCCATTCAGGAATGGGCATTCTCTGAAGCGTTCCTCCGGGCCTCTGGTGTTCATACTTTACTTGTTGACAGTTTGGACATTTGGCAATAAAGTCAACAATATCGCGCTTCATTCTACTCTACCAAAAGTGTTGTTTTAGGTCGCGATACATCTTGGTTGCACCCGGATGTATAGAATACCTTGTACTATGAGCCTCTGTCAGAATAGTGTTGATCAGATTATCGACGCGGTGTACACATACCCTTCCCTTAATCCTCAAAACACCTTCCTCATCAATTGTTGCTTCTTTAGCCTCTCCTTGCAACACTTTATCTCGAATCCGGATCAATTTCTCATCATCAAACTGCTTCCCCTTAATCTTGTCAAGGAAGGAGGATCTTGCCTCCACACAAGCTAACAATCCTCCCTTCTCATTTACTTCTAACCTCATGAGGTCATTAGCCAAAATCTGCACTTCTCTAGCCAATGGGCGTCTAGAAGCTTGCAAATGAGCTAGACTTCCCATGCTTCCCGCGTTTCTACTCAAGGCATCTGCCACAACATTCGCCTTCCCCAGATGATACAAAATAGTGATGTCGTAGTCCTTCAGTACTTCCATCCATCTCCTTTGTCTCAAGTTCAAATCTTTCTGAGTAAAGACATACTATAGACTACGATGATCCGTATAGATTTCACACTTAACCCCATATAAATAATGCCTCCATTGCTTTAGTGCAAACACTACCGCGGCCAATTCCAAGTCATGAGTTGGATAGTTACGTTCATGCACTTTTAATTGTCTTGAAGCAAAGGCAATCACGTTCTTCTCTTGCATTAGCACTGCACCCAAACCCGAATAGGATGCATCGTAATAAACAATGAAGTTCTTACCCTCTACCGGCAAGGTGAGGATAGGTGCGGTAGTCAACAAAGTCTTGAGTTTCTGAAAACTTTCTTCGCACTCATCCGACCATACAAATGGAACATTCTGCTTAGTCAAGTTCGTCAATTGGGAAGCAATAGAAGAGAATCCCTTGACAAATCGGCGGTAGTAGCTAGCTAACCCAACAAAGCTCCTTATTTCTGACACATTAGTGGGTCTTACCCAATTCTTCACTGTCTCAATCTTAGAAGGATCTACCATCACCCCATCCTTCGAAACCACATGCCCCAAGAAGGACACTGCATCTGGCCAAAACTCACACTTAGAGAACTTGGCGTAAAGCTTTTTCTCCCTTTACATTTCCAATACAATTCTCAAATGCTCCTCATGTTCCTTCTTACTTTTAGGGTATATCAGTATATCATCAATAAATACGATCACAAAGAGATCCAAATATGGCTTAAGAGTCCCATTCATCAAGCTCATGAAAGCAGCGGGGGCATTTGTAAGACCAAAGGACATCACTACAAATTCATAATGCCCATACCTAGTCCAAAAAGCAGTCTTTGGCGCATCCGTTGCCCGTATTTTCAATTGATGGTAACCGGATCTCAAATCAATCTTAGAGAAGACACAAGCACCTTGTAACTTATCGAACAAGTCATCAATGCGAGGAAGAGGATACTTATTCTTAATAGTTACCTTGTTCAACTGCCGGTAGTCTATGCACATCCGAAAACTCCCATCCTTCTTCTTCACAAACAAAACCGGAGCACCCCAAGGAGATGCACTTGGTCTAATGAAGCCTTTGCTCAACAACTCTTGAAGTTGTGCCTTTAACTCTCTTAACTCCGCGGGAGCCATTCTATAAGGGGGTATAGAAATGGGGCGTGTGCCCGGTTCAAGATCGATACAGAAGTCAATATCCCTATCTGGTGGCATACCAGGAAGATCTGCAGGGAACACCTCCAAAAACTCACGGACTACCTAAACCGACTCAATTGAGGGTACTTGAGTAGTGTCATCCTTGAGATGTGCCAAGAAAGCTAAACACCCTTTACTAACCATTTTCTTAGCACAAAGAAAGGATATGATACGAACCGGATTGGAAGTGTAGTCGCCCTCCCACACTAACGGATCTGTCCCAGGCTTGGCTAACGTCACAGTTTTGGCATTACAATCCAAGATCGCAAATTGCGGAGAAAGCCAAGTCATACCCAGAATTACATCAAAATCAACACTTTCTAGGATAACCAAATCTACATAAGTGTTGCTCCCCACAAAGTTCACCAAACAAGACCTATATACCTTTTCAACTACCACAGACTCACCCACCGGAGTAGAAACACGAATAGGCATATCAAGTAATTCACAATGTAAATTTAGACCATTAGCAAATGATGAAGATACATATGAAAACGTGGAGCCAGGGTCAAATAATACAGATGCCATGCAATCACAAACCAAAAGATTACCTGTGATAACAGCATCAGACGCCTCCGCTTCAGATCTCCCAGGGATAGCGTAGCAATGGGCCCTATTGTTTGTCTGTCCATTGCCAACTACCATGTTGTATCGTAGTGGCTCCAGTTTGCCCATCACCTCTGCCGTTGTGGTGACCACCATTACCTCGACCACCACGTCCTCCAGAAAAACGGCCTCTACCATGACCACCCCTACCTCTAGCTAGTGGGGTTCTGTAATTCTGGTTTGGACAATACCTCTTAATGTGTCCAATCTCCCCACATCCATAACATTCTTTGGGTTCACGCATCGGCCCCTCAGAGAAATGTTGACCGGTCTGAGGTGGACCCCCAACTACAGTCTGTAGTGAAGACTGAATTGGTCGAACTGAGTAGCCTCCAGAACTCTGTCCTCTAGTACACGAACCGTTAAACTCACCTCCCCTTCGAAACCTTTTTGATGTCGATGTCGTGGTGAAGTCATCCGGCTTCACTCCTTCCACTTCTATCACAAAGTCTACCACCTCTTGGAAGGATGTTGCCGTAGCCGCTAACTGTAAGGCTGAAATCCGCAATTCTGACCTCAACCCCTTCACAAAACGGCGAATCCGCTCTTGTGGACTGAAACAAAGTTGGGTGGCATACCTCGATAAGGCACGAAACTTAGCCTCATATGCGTTAACCGTCATCCTACCTTGCTCGAGACTCAAGAACTCATCCCTTTTTCTATCTCTCAAAGTCCTTGGGATATACTTCTCCATAAACAGGGTAGAGAAGGATGCCCAAGTCATAGGTGTGGCCTCTGTCGGTTGACACTCGACATGTGATCGCCACAACATTTTGGCGTTCCCTTAAAACTGATAGCTTACGAACTCAACGCCAAACCGTTCTACTATCCCCATCTTGTGTAGTAGCTCATGACAATCAACCAGAAAATCATAAGCATCTTCAGATTCTGCACCCTTGAAGACTGGAGGTTTCAATTTCAAGAACTTACTGAAAAGTTCGTGCTGATCGTTTGTCATTATCGGTCCAGTAGTCAGACGTGGAAATGTGCCTATCTCCAATGAGGCATCCATGCGGGGAGCCATAGTAGCCGCATGTCGTACCTCTGAAACCGGAGGTGTTGGTGCAGAAACCACTGGAGGTGCCTGACCGTGATCAGATAACCCGCTAAGGTAAGCAAGAACCTGATTGATCATCTCTGGGGTAGGTTGGGGTGGCAATTCCTCATTCTGCTCTTGTTCAGTTTCCCCTTCCTCACCCTCTCTTACTACCTCCTCAGTCGGTGGAGGAGTCACCGCCCTAGTGTCAGATGGGCTAGGGGCTCGTCCTCTTCCTCTAGAGGACGTCCTCCCACGACCTCTTCCACGGCCTCTTGCCGCTGTTCTTCCTCGAGCCACAGCCCCAGTGGCTGGCTCAGTCGTTTCTTGTCTTGCCGTTGTTGCTGCTGGTGCGGTCGTTGCTCTAGTTCTAACCATCTGCGAAATAGAGTGAAGATGGTCAGATACCAATTTGTATCACCTAGATACCAATTGGACTCAAGTAGTAGCACGAAAGAAAGAATGAAAGAATGGAATTTTCCTAAAGTCCTATAGCCTCTCAAAGAAAAGTAACGGCGTCCCCCTACTGTTCCGTAAGACTCTACTAGACTCGTTCTTGTGTGATGAGACCAATGAACCTAATGCTCTGATACCAAGTTTGTCACGACCCAAATCGGGGACGCGACTTGCACCCGCATTTACCCTCCTATGTGAGCGAACCAACCCATCTAAACCTTAACATTTCAAGATATATCAACAGAAATTAAGGCGAAAGACTTAAACTCATTTATAAAACAATTCAAAACTATTATTATTATCCCCAAAATCTGGAAGTCATCATCACAAGAACATCTATCCTCAAATTACTAAACTAAAAACGTCTAAGAAGCTAAAACAAATAAAAGCTAGTCCATGCCGGAAGTTCAAGGCGTCAAGACTTGAAGAAGAAGATCCAGTCCAAGCTAGACGCATTAGCTCACCCTGAATTTCCGAAGGTAGTGAAGACTGGCTAGATCTACTGTTGAGTTGAAGTTGACGGAACGTTTGCTGCATTCCACAAATAACAAAGAAGAAAACATAAAAGTAGGGGGTCAGTACAAGCACAAGTACTGAGTAAGTATCATCGGCCAACTCAAAATAGAAAACAGTATACATCAGTTAATATCATAAATCAACTATAATACTCAACATGTAGCAACAACAAGTACTAAAATCATCAATAAGTACTAACAAGTTCATCCATGAGAACTCAAGCCGCAATATCATACTCATTTGGGAATTAGATTCATTAGATTTAATTCATTAACATATTTCAAGATTCGTTATCTTTATTCCCCTCGTGTCGGTACGTGACACTCCGCTCCATCTACTATCCTGGTGTCGGAACGTGACACTCCGATCCTCATATACTATCCTGGTACCGGAACGTGGCACCCGATCCATATACTATCCTGGTGTCGGAACGTGACACTCCGATCCTCATTCTATCCTGGTACCGGAACGTGGCACCCGATCCATATACTATCCGGGTGTCGGAACGTGACACTCCGATCCTCATTCTATCCTGGTACCGGAACGTGGCACCCGATCCATATACTATCCTGGTGTCAGAACGTGACACTCCGATCCTCATTCTATCCTGGTACCGGAACGTGGCACCCGATCCCCTAATCTCACCACTTTCGTTCATCAAGCCTTCTTTTATACCAAGGCATCATCATTAACAAAGTAGATTAGGGTTTCTTTTCAAGATTTGGGATTCAATAGCTTCATCATGCTTATTTATTCACAATTACATAATCATATTCATGCAAGCATACAATTAAGCATATAGAAGGGTTCACAATATTACTAACACATATCATTCGCTATTAAGAGTTTACTACGGATAGTATGAAATAACTATAACCTACCTCCACCGAAGAATTGGAATCAACAAGCAATTTCCCAAGCTTTGATATTCTTCTTCCTCGTTCGACTCTCTCAATCGATCAATCTATCTCTCTCTCTCTTTTCTTTTCTCTTTTTCTTATTCAAACCCCCTTTCTTTTACCCTAATTAACATATAATTAAGTGTAAAGGATGGCAAGAATACCCCACTAATTAACCCAAATTTACCTCTTTTATCCCTCAAGAGTTTGAGTTATTAATATAAACCCACGAAATCTATAATTAAAGAAAGAATAGTCCACAACGTCCCTTAAAACGTGTAAAGAAATCCGAATCTGCCTGGGATTCGTGCAACTTGTGACGGGCCGTCGTGCCTGCGACGGTCCGTCACGCAGGTCGTCGCAGCCTCTTAGAACTCAAGTGGACTGTGACGGTCGTCACACCTGTGACGGTCCGTCTTGCAAGTTCGTTACGAAGTTCAGAGAGTCAATTTTCAGTACCCAATTTCAGAATTCCTAAGTATATTGAAACGAGACCCTGCGACGGTCCGTCGTGCCTGTGACGGTCCGTCGTGGGGTCCGTTGCCTCAGCCAATTTTCCAGAAATAAAATCTGCTGCTCAAAACGACTAAACGGGTCGTTACATTGAGTTGAATTTTACATGCCATAATTCTGCATTAACCCTAGAAGTCAAGAAGTCTTGAGATAGAGAAGTATCTTTGAGCCCTTGAGTTGAGCAGTTCGTGCTCGTACTTATACATGAACCCTCTGAGTTACTCATTCTTGGAACGAGTAGTATCATTAAAGTTCTTCAATTCCGATTTTTTATTTTCATTTCTGATTATTTAAAATCTTGCATTGAGTCATTCACGTCGATATTTCAGCATGAACTATATTTTAAGAAGTCTTTTACAAACGTTTTAATTTATTTTAAGACTTGAGAATTGATTTGAGTAAGAGTAAAAGTGAAGTTAAGTGTCTTCAAAATATTATATGGTAACTAAGTATTCCCAAAGAGTAATTTTTTTCACTTTTAAATAACTAAGGGAACTAAGATTTTGAAAGAGCCTTTGACCTAGTTTTCGGTTAAAGAGTACACGTTTTCATGATTAATCAATAGAGCAAACTTTAATTTCCAAGATATCCTTTGAACTATGTTTTTGAACAATTATTTCAAATCATAGAAAGAAGTATGTTTTAAACCATAAGAGCTAGACGTAGAAGCTATTAACTAAAAAGGAGTTTGATTAGCTAGAGAAGGTGGTGGTGTTATACCAACCCTTCTAGTTCATGATCCACTTCCATCAGTTCGTGGGGCAGAGCTAGCAACAAATAAAAGATATAAAGTATTTACGTTGATACCTCGTGATATACTACATCTCCCTCCTAGATAATTTAACACCCTCTACATAGAGGGACTTCCTCCGGATAACTCCACAAGAGAAGTAGCTCATATCCTTTGAAATGTTATTTACTGAATAATTATAATTTTTGCTTGTTCCCAAATATTTTTAAAGTGTAGTAAGGAAAAAGAAAAAATATATTCAGGAACTAATAATAATTTAATAAATGGAAAATTAATAGATATGAGATACTTGTGTTCTGGAGCTTTCTGGAAGAAGTCTCTCTATTGAAAGGGTTTTAGGACCACCAGGAGGGAGGTAGTGTTTCACGAGCCGTCGACATAAATACCATAGCTCTTCCATTTGGTGCTAGGTCTAACCCACGAGCTGATGCAAGTGGATCGCACACAGGAAAGGAAGGTTTACCACTACCACCTACTCTATCTAATCGAGCTCCCTAGTAGTTATTAACTTCTCTGTCTAGAAGAGACAAAAGTTTCTACAAGAGGAAGAATAATTAAAGCATAATAGAAATTAGCACAAAATTCAAGCATGTCTGAGGAATGTAGGAGAAGTGTCAAATTCATCTTTGGGTTTACTAAACTCGGCTTAAGTGATTATAAAACCTCTACAACAGAAATGACCATCCTTATAACTATTGGGTCTGTTAGGAGAATTTGACAGTATATGTTGCATTCGGTCCCGGGAAATGTAGTGCTATATTTAATTTCTTAATCAAAATCAATACGTATATAAAAGAATGACATTCTTTTTTAATTGATGCAAACAACCGATATATCTCTGTATGATATATATCAAAGAGCCTTGTCGAAGATAACCTTTTAAACATTGTGAGTGCTTAGAAGGAATCACCTAGATGATTGAGGAAAAGACTACGTTGATATCCATACTATGATACTCAAACTTGAAATACTTTTTCACTGAAATCTTACTTCTAAAATCATTTTTATTTCCATATTTTGGAGTCTAAAAATGCTTCGGAAGATATAAATATCTTACCTTCAAGGTGCCTAAACTTGTAACTCTTTTTCCACCCTCCCAGCCCCATTTATAATCAACATTTAGAAATTATACTTGAGAATATTGTAAACCTTCGCTAGACTAATGCTCTGATACTTGATAAATGCGAAGCCCAATGTAACTTATTCTAGATGCAATCCCATTATATCGAACAAGTGTATGATTCTCCGCCACCTCCTGCTTTGCTTACATTTAACTAGAAATATTTAACTCTATTGATATCAATGAAACAATAGAAAAAGAAAGAAGAAATTTCAGATGTCCATATCAGAAAGCAATCCAGTTTTGGCTGTAAAATAACTTTTGGAGAAAGAAAAAAGCAACTAAAGGAGAAAGTCCAAAAGTAAGGCATACTCCTTGGGAAAACAAGACACTTATGCTTTATATGAAGATAAATGTTTAGAACATTAAGCATGAACTGCAAAAACACGCTCCTCCCAAGGAAAAGAGTAAAACACAAACGAAACATCAAAACTGACCAACCGAAAGTTTGTGTATAACGCAGCATGCTTACATAAAAGACTAAAGTTCCAAGCCACATTTTGATTGTAATTACTATTGTTTTTCAACCTGTATTACTAAGATACTTTGTTTATTGAGTATTTTAAATGTATAAATGTTAAAACACTAAAGAAAATAGAACCTGAAACAAATTAAATATAATAAACAAAATAGTTTTCCAAAAGAAGAAAATCTAGCTCATAGAATGAATAGTCTCCTTAAGAAAATTCTTCCACTCAAGTATCAGAGGTTAGACTATATCCTCATAGAATAAAATTATATTACTCACCGGTGTATGGGTACCAAAAACACGGTGTCGGGAAACCACTCAATAATAGTAAATTACACTTATAATACTAGGTTTAGTAGAAAAGGAAGTTTAGAAATTAGTTATTGTTATTTAAAAATAAGAGGAAACTCCTTTATGCAGTGGCGGATCTAGGATTTTAAGGTTGTGGGTGCTCTGAAGTGAAACTGCAAAAAAATATGTGTTAACAATGAGATTCGAACCTTCGTACAACAACACTAAAAGAGTCTTAAGTACCCATCCTAGAACCATTGGGCCAACTATATGATTTATTCATTGGGTGCTCTATGTTAATTTTATACAAATACCTATCGATTTCTACATAGATATATATATTTCGTAACGAAGTTAATGGGTGCTCGAGCACCCGGCGGACACCCTATGGGTTCGCCCCTGCCTTTATGCATAGACAACATAGGGTAGTGTAAGCGAGTGCTTATAAGGTCATATAGGAAGTCACAGCCCTTTGAAAAAATCATAACCTTCATAAAAGTTATAGTTTTATGAGAAAAAAATATAACTTTTCGTAGAAGTCACAACTCTTCATAATAGACACAATGCTTAATAAAAGTCATAACTATTAAAAAAGGTTCACAACTTTTCATAAAGGAAGAAAACCTTCAAAAAGTCAATTATTTATAACAGTCAAACTCTTCATTTTACATTCACACCTTTTAAAATCTTACAAGTACTCGAAGAATTAAATAAATTATGAATTTGAAGGGTTCTTTATTAAAAGATCCTACAACATGACAATCATAGTATGCTATGAAATACTTTCGGTAGGTACAAATCAAAGGTTCTGATGAGTTCAGAAAAGTAGGATAAAACACAAATCTCCTTTTAGAATGTCATAACAATCTCAATCTCAATATCACATATTTATATTTATCTTTCAAAATCATTTCTTTAGAAATCCAATCTCTAGTAGAAAAAGGTTAACTAATATTTGTTGTGCGCATTAGCATTTCAGACGCTATCAAAAATTATGCCACACATATTTTCTTTCCTCCAACAAATGTTATTCTTTGAATTTACTTCACCTTTAATTTTAGAAGATCACATTCAGCTTGTCCATATATTTAATTATACTTATTACTATTTATTGGAGACATATTCACTTAGAATAGGTAGGTAGCAGTAAGCAATATTATTAAGTGGCTTAACAAGGTAATTGCAATGTTTTTAATTAGAAACCCTTCGCTTAAAAAATTATAATGTGCAATTAAGACAAACCTAATCTTCCTAGTTACATGAAAAATGTTGAATCCCCTTGACATAAGGGTAGATACTTTTATAGTGGCAAATGAAATTCAAAATCTATTCAGATCTAATATTTAAGCCATAGGTGTACAATCTATTATTTATCTCCATCACCCAGTGTTGTAATTATCCTATTAAAACCATCTATAACCTCCAGACTAATTTTTTAGAAATAGCAACTAGCACTTAATATGTTCTATAAGTTATTTTGGGTCATGGATTGCTCATATGGATTACAGCCGACGCAATATAGTTTACTAAAAAAGAAGCTAAATATTATTTTGAAAAGAGTAGGAACCGTTACATTGCTTAACCGTAACATACAAACCATTTAACATACAAACCATTTAACCGTAACATAAAAACCGTTACACTTGAAAAAAGAGTGACATATCATAAACAAAAAAAGAAAGAAAAAGAAAAACGACAGACCATTTGTTTTATAACATTGCCATCAAACATCCAAGAGGATACTTAGTTCTTGCTAATACACTTTCTTTTCTTGAGATTCAAAGTCTGAATCGAAGCAACTCCCCAATAAAGATATTGTTGATAAGTTTTCCAGTACGGTTAAAAGATACAAAATCTTATTCCTGTTTGTTTTAATAATTACATTGGTAAAAGATCAAGATTAATTTCTTCATGCGTGAGATGTTATTTTTTGAAATATACAACGCTTAAGTGTGTTTTTTATGAAAATTTTCTTATAGTAAAAAACATTTGATCTAGAGAATAGAAAATTTGTGAATATGAAAAGAATATTTGTTCTTACCTTTAAGACATATAAGTGGACGAGAATCAAGTTGAATATATATCCGATGAGAATTGAACTCGCCATCTTTTGATCTAAAATCAGATGTGTTATGATTATTCCACGAATCTGATTTTTAAATGAATAATATATTTATTTTCTCAATTTTTTCCTTTGAACAACAGATTTGGCAAAAAAATTGTTTCTCCATAATTTTGTGCGTATCTTTTTTTTGTTTTTGGAATTTGTGAGTCTATCTGTCTGTTTTTGTGATAAGGATGATTGTTCTAATGGAAATTGAAAGAACAAAGAAGATGCCAGTGCAATGTCTTTCTAGAAGAGTTGAAAAGTTTGCACTACATTAATGATAATATGGAAAAAGGCTAAGTACTCTATTGCATATTTTTATTGGATATAAGATTAATATTATGGTTTGTTTGTAAATATTCATATTAGATTGTTTTTGATGACTTAAATATATAATAAGCCTGTCAATAAGATTAATATTATGCTCTTTCAACATTTTTTTGTCTTCTATAAATGATAGTGACATGTATTGTCACATTTAATGGTTCAGCAGTTCTTATTCTTTTCTTGTTCATATTATCACACATGGATGAACATGAACAAACTAGAATTATTAAAAGTACAAATTCTCGAATTCTAGCCAAGAGACAATGTAGAAGAGAATAACATTATAAAACATGTCTATGAGGGCATGAAGATATCCAGATTAGTAATCCAAGAGCAACACAAAGAAGAAAAGTATTTAAACAACTTAAGTGTTTGAAGATATGCCTTAATGTTTTCGCACATGATCTTTGAATTGAAGTGCGCCGAGCTGGTTGGATTTGTTGAAATTTCAAATTAGAAAGTCTTAGCTTATTTAACAGACACTCTCGATGAACCTCGGATTAATAGATTTACTATTGTTTATCATGACATTTGTTCCAGTCAGATTTTTAGTGTTTATATTTATTACCTTGAGACTTGTGAGAGGATATTAGATTTACATGAGTTTTAATATGATATTGCTTTTTTGAATTACAATATATAAATTATGTAGTTTGTTCATTTCCAATTTATGTTATTGCACTTAAAAATCTTTGTTATTAAATTTTTCAATATATTGGTGTACTCATTAAGAAATTAGTTCAAAATTTGGTTGAATTTTGAATTTGTAGATGATTATTGGATGCTTACATGTCTTTTTGATTTTACATTGAATATGAAACCTTTATGAGAATTAATTTGCTCAAATGTGTATGTCATATGCATGAATTATTAAAAATTCATGACCTATTATATTTCAAAATATATGAATGAAATAAAAAAGTATCATTATTGACTTTAAAAAATGTAAAAAATTGAATGGTGACAATTACGACATTTGGAATCATAAATATGGTATGCACTAAAAGAGAAAATGACCTCTTGAATCAACCAGAAGAGGGTAACATTGAACATCATAGAGGGATCTTGAAGTTTATAAAACTTGGATAAAGGTTAATCCCACTTCCCAATGAATACTAGTTAGTTCTGTGGTTGATAACCTCATACATAAATGTGACAAATTCCCTACACCTCATTCTATTTAGGAACATATACGAGAAATGTATGGGTACGTCTGTGACCCACTTCCGATAGTTGACTATCAAATTCTACACTTACAAGAAGTGTCATGATCAAAATATCAAATAAAACCTTATGGTGATATCAAACATGACCGACCAACTCAAAAGTATTGGTCATGTTCTTTAAGATGACCAATAAGTTCACGCAGTAACTCCGTCACTTACCAATAATTTGTAACATTTGAAGGTAAACTGTAACACATAATGACAACATCAAAGCCTTTTATAATGTTGCCCACTATGTTAAGATGTGCATCTAGGTGCTACTAAATCTTCTAAAAAAGAAGACCAAAAATACAAAAAATAAAAAAGGTTACTCAAGAAGAGAGACAAGAGCTAAATGATGTACTATAATTGCAAAATGCTGGGGCATTTTGCTCGTGAATGTATTGAGCAACAAAAGGTAGAATTTCTTAATGCATCTCTAAGTAATACATATATTTGTAGCACTTCTTTACTAATGAAATATTATCCTATATGGATTGTAGATTAAAGATCCACCGACCACGTGACTTGAGATAAAAGAGTTTAGGGATTTTCATCGAGTTTAATCTAAATCAATGTAGATCTACATAGGAAAATTTTTTTAAACTTGAAGTCAAAAGGTTAGACACTTGCAGTGTAACCTTGTGTGGTGGCTGTTCTTTAATGTTGCATGACATCCTACATACCCCAGGGATTCGACCAAACATAGTATTTATGAATGTTCTTTTAGACGTAGGTTTTGATTTATCATATGTGCGTGATGATTTTAGAGTAACTCTAGATAATGTTTTATATGATTTTGGACTTTTTGATGATCATTTTATCACTTAAGATTTATTCCTTGCACTTATGACTATTATGTTGACTGTTGTATAATACTTGTTATTTAAGTAATAATGATGTTGACTACATATTTAATTACATTTATTGATGATTTCACGTTCTTTAGTGGTCCATTTTATTTATCATAAATCTAAAACACTTGATTGCTTTAAAGATATATAGTTGAAGTAGAAGTTAATTCGATAAAATCATAAAGACTTAAGGAAACGGTCGACGACATGAATAATTTTCATAATAATTTGACGAATTATGTACAAAAAAAGGGTAATATCATCCAGTTAACTAAACATTTTACACCTCAACAAAATGGTGTAGCTGAACTATAGAATAAAACATTAGTGACATGCCAAGATCATTGGTGGCGCAGATAAATCTCTTTTGAGGGAGATGAATTATTGATCACGGCCTACATATTGAAAAAAGTGTCTTCTAAATAGTATCTTTCGCTCCTTATTAACTTTGGACTGGTCATAAAACAATCCTAAATGATCTACAATTGTTGAGTTGTGCAATATATATTAGCGATCATATTTATGAGTTTGGTAAACCAGTAAGATTAAATAAAATAAATATATATTTATAAGATACTCTTAACACTCCAAAGGTATGTATTTATTTATGAATTGGAGGATGGAAGTATTATTGAAATTGTAATGAGATGTTAGATTTTTGGATTTAACTTTCCCAAAATGGATGAATTAGGTGAAAGTGAGCCTCTATACGAAATGTTGAATTGAAAAGACCAAGTATTGATAACTCAATGGATCAAGTAATGATTCCTTATCTAAGTAGGAGTTGTGAATCCAAGAATCCTATAAAGGAATCTAAACTTCAATTGCATAAGTATACAAGAAATGGTTTACCTAAACGATCTTATGGGATTAAGGATTATATTTTCTTGGTATCTCGTATAGAGTTGGATAATGCTAATTATGTAAGTGAGGCTTTATGAAGCCTTAGAAAAGATGAATGGTTACAAGCAAAAGAAAAGAAGAAGTAGATTGCATAAAAACCAAAAAAGTCTGGGATTTTGTTGGCATTTCTAAGGAATGTAAAACTATTGAGAATAAAAGGATTCTCAAAGTTAAATGCAAATTTGATGGGTCAATTGAAAGACACAAAGCACGATTGGTGGCAAAGGATTTTACTCAAGAAATTAGAATAGACTACGAGGAAAGTTTTTCACAAATTTTGAAGTTTACCTCAATACAACTACTTTTACCTATTGTTGCACATATAGATATAAAATTACACCAGATGGATGTGAAGATCATTTTTTCAACGGAGAAACAAACGAGGAAATCTAAATTGAACAACCAGTAGGTTTCGTCATTAAAGACCAGGAAAAGAAAGTTAACATGATGGAAAACACAATTATATAATGTATCTGGGTTTTATATAAAAATGTCTAAGAAATAATTTTAAGTTAAAAGATAAATGCTACGGGAAATAATTATTTTCATCCTTGTGTTATGGTCTTACTATGATTTTAGTCCTTGTGATATTCGACTTTCCTCATTTAACCTTTAATTAAGCAAAGAAAATTATTTCAATCCTTTTACTAACGGCAGTTAAAAATATAAATAGATCAGTCATTACTATTAGGGGCATTTACGTCACTACAATATTATTACTATTATTTGAAAATACTGCTAATAAGTGTTCTTATCATTTCTTTGACTGCCTAGAATATCATAACTCACCTGACAAAGGAATGTATTTTCTCTCTCCATTAGAACTCATAAGCTTCATTTTCATCTTCTCCTTTAATGAAGTGTTTTTTTATCGCTCCATCTCTTTTCTTTATCTTTTGGTTTTTTCTTCTTCTAATCAATGAGACTCAATCAAATTTTATGTAATTCGAAGAGAAAATTCATGGCGGAGCTCATTTCCGGATGATCTTTGCTAAATTTGAATCTTCATCACTTTTAAAGTTTTAGATAGGGCACTACGGTACTATTTTTGTCTCTCTTAGTTCATGATTTTTAACCTATCCTGGAAACACATTTTGATTTCTGAAATTTGGTATATTTATTTGATTTTGCGATCAAGCTTTCAAATCAGTGTTTTTCTGATTTGCATTTTTGAAGCTTTGTCTTTCATGGCAGCTCAAGTTTAGTAGATGATGGGTTTCGCTGTGAGAAAAAGTGTTTGTGGATTTTTATTTGCTTTACTTAAAATTCATATTTATTCCTCTCAATAATCGCTACTACTCTCCCTTGATACTTCTGAAACCTATACCCTATAAAAAAATTAAATTATAAATTTCGAGGAGTGATTAAAAAATTGAGCCTTGAAATATCAAAATAGAGTTCCACTTTTATACTAGGTAATACTAGTTCTATTATACTAGTTGATAGAATCTATGTGTCCACTATCAGTCAATGGACCAGGTCCCTTGACACACAAACAAGAATATAACAGAAAGTAAATGTAGTTTAACAACACAAGAATTTTATATGGAAACCTCCTTGCTTAAGGGAGTAAAACCACGACCTGTCTCATGGGAATTACACAACTGTTTCACTAATCGTCGCAAGAAAAAGTAAAACCAGTAACACAAATGTGAGAAAAAAATTTAATCTCACGATCAAGCAATAACTCTATTGCTTGATAAGCCTACGTAGAAGTTATTCTACCCACTAAGCTATCACTCTATACAACTTAGAATTTTTACACCCACCACACTAATTCCTTTATAGATTTAGGAACAGTTTACAATATAAGAGCAAAAGCATATTTTCTCAAACAACTATAAAATATGCACATGAGCTTTCGGTTGTAATAGAATAATTCTTCACTTTGATTTTCTATATCCTTTGCAAGAGTTCTTGAGACTACTTTTTCAAGTTTCAAAAACTAAAGAAACAATGTTAAGAAAAGTGACATTGTATAGAAAAGTCCCTTTCCTTAAACTCGTGTCATTGGTTGAAAAGGTCTGACTTTTCTGACACGGTTGGGAAATGTGCACCAACTTTCTGTACCTTCTCCAGCTGGCACTCAACGAGTTCTTCATGTTGAGAACCTGTTACCTTCACAAGGTACCTGAGTTTGTTATAACGTGAAAACTACAAATAACATTTTTCCCCTTTTTGATGATGACAAACAATACTCGAGACACCAGTACAGCTTCATGACATGTTCCCCCTGAATTACTTGTCCACCCTCCTGACATAAGATATATTGCACAAAATATTTTCCCTTGACTGTATTCCACCTCACAAACATGTCCAACTACAACGTATCAATTAAAATTCCCCCTTTTGGCATCATAAAAAAGAGATACAATAAACCAATAGTATCAACAATAATATCAGAGAAGATCAAAGCCTTATAGCAATCAAACACAAAGGAAAGCATTCAACAAGAGATAGTAGCTAGAACACCAGGGGAATATTATAAATAGCATTTCAAGATAAACATTCAATACATTAACGGCAAACTGAAATAGAAGGACCAAAAGATAAGTCACACAAGGAGGACATAGAGAAAGATTGGAAAAGACTATGAAGGGGGAGACTGATAAGAAAGGCACTGAATAATGAGAGTGAGCCTATCAATTGCAGCATCATTATCCTTTATTGGTTTTTCTTGCAAAGTAATAACCTTGGCCCTCAGCTCTTCATTTTCCCTTTCCAGGGCTTGAACCACGGCAGTACCAGGTCCCTCTGTCTGTGCAGTAAGCAACTCAGCTTTGAGAATAGGAATTTCAACATCCTTTTCACTAAGTCGCGTAGTTAATTCTTCAACTTCATCCTTGAGTTGGTCATGGTCTTTTATGAGTTGAGCCATTTTGCTCTTGGGATTTACTTTCCCTTAAATGCACTAATATTCAACCAAAGTATTTTCTTAAAAAGCTTGTTTCACTGTACCAACCTTGCCAACACTAAGTGGAATGTTAAAGTATTTGAATACTTCAGTGAGAAAGTATCCATATCCCATTCCATGTATTCCTTTCGCTCAATGAAAGTCTTGTACATATGTTCAAGCATGATTCCTGGAATAGCCAGAGGTTCAAATTTTTACAACAACTCCATCACATACAAATTAACAGAAGTAGTTAAGGTCCTCTTTTTAGTTCGAGGAAGTAGAGTTCTGTTGACAAACTCAAAAACCAACTGATACACACTATTCATCACGCTCTTAAACACCCCTGCACACTTTTTTGTAGGAAGCTTCGAGACCAATGCCACAAACTCAACTGAAAATGTTTTCCCAATCAAATACCTTGTACCATCTCGAGGTACCCTAAGAATTTCTCCAAACAGATTCATCCAGATGAACTGAAATATCATTCACTCTTGTATGGAAACTTTCATCTTCCTTAAATTGAATGTTGTAGTAAAATTCACGCACTTCCTCTTCATGAAGAATGGGAGATTTTCGTTGAAGAGATGCATCCATGACTAAATCTCCACCATGTCATGAAGTGAGTCCATTCTAGGAAGGTTGCTTATTCACATGTCAAAAACCCTCCTAGGCATTACAGACTGCTTTCTCAAATTGTCAACAGTTTCTTGTTTGTTGATCTCCTCTTCAATTTTTCTTTGTGTACCAGGTCCCTGTGACCTTTTCTTTTTTCTTTTAGAACTCTCCTTTGTGGATTTTGTTTTCTTAGCCTTTTTGGTATCTCTTTATTTTGTCTTTCGTGATTTCTTCTTCATGTGCCCCTATTCTGTCTCCTCAGAAGACACCTCTATGACACAAGACTCAGACATTTTAAAATTTGACACTTTGAATATTCTATCACTCCTGATTAATGCAGTAGACCCTACACTGGCTTTCAAAGCATCAGCCATCAACTTCTTGACACTTTGAATGTTCCTTCGTTGGATAATATGTAAGCACAATATTTCCCTTTTCAACATTGTCTCTCAGAAAGTGATGTGTAACATCAATGTGCTTGGTTATTTTGTGTTGGATTGTATTCTTTCCCATACTAATGCACTAGTATTGTCACAGATAAGGGGAATAACATTGATGATTACTTCAAAATCCTCTAAATGTTGCTTGATCAATTACAATTGTGAACAGGATGCAGCAGCTGCTACATATTCAGCTTCAGCTGTTGAAAGAGCTACATAATTTTGTTTCTTAGTTCCCCAAGAAATAAGTGCAGATCAAAGAAAATGGGACATTCCAGAAGTACTCTTTCAGTCAACTTAATAACAAGCAAAATCAACATCTGCAAAACCAACAAGATCAAAAGTGTCACCTGCTGGATAGAAAACGAACAGGTCCCCTCGCTTCTTCAAATATCTTAGAATCCGTTTTGCATCCTTCAAATGTGAATAAGGAGGACATGCTTGGAATCTAGCACACGTTCCAACACTATACAATATCAGGTTTACTAGCAGTCACATACAATAAGGAGCCAATGATTCCCCTATACATGGTTTGATTCAAAAGAGAATCAGATTTATCTGCTATAAGCTTCGAGTTTGTTCCCATTGGAGTATCAATAGGCTTAGAATCAAACATATTGAATTTCTTCAACACCTCCTTAATGTACTTCTCCTAACTGATTGAGATTCCATTTGATGATTGCTTGATTTGTAGCCCCAGAAAGAAGGTCAATTCACCCATCACGCTCATATCAAACTTCTTTCCCATTAATGATGTAAATTCTTCAAACAAATGCTCTAATATAGCATCAAAAAATTAGAATCTATGTGTCCACTATCAGTCAATGGACCAGGTCCCTTGACACACAAACAAGAATATAACAGAAAGTAAATGTATTTTAACAACACAAGAATTTTACGTGGAAACGTCCTTTCTTAAGGGAGTAAAACCACGACCTGTCTCACATGATTTACACAACTGTATCATTAATCTTCGCAGGCAAAAGTAAAACAGTTATCCAAATGTGAGAAAAAGTTTTTAATCTCACGATCAAACAATAACTTTATTGCTTGATAAGCCTAAGTAGAAGTTATTCTACCCACTAAGCTAGCACTCTATCCAAAAGAGTATATTTTCAAACAACTACACAATACGAACCTGAGTTTTCGGTTGTAATAGAATATTTCTTCACTTGATTTTCTATAGCCTTAGAAAGTGTTCTTGAGAGTACTTTTTCAAGTTGCAAAAACTAAAGAAACAATGTTAAGAAAAGTGATATCGTATAGACAAGTCCCTTTCCTTAAACTCATTCCATTGATTGGAAAGGTCTGACTTTTCTAACGTGGTTGGGAAATGTGCACCAACTTTCTATACCTTCTCCAGCTTGCGTTCAACGAGCTATTCATGTTGAGAACCTTGTACCTTCACAAGTTCCATGAGTTTGTTACCTCATCAAAACTACAAATAACACTAGTTTCTATATTTTAAGAAAAATGTTACTTCATAAGTTTTGAGGTTTGAAGCTTAAGCTCACTTTGAATGAGCTTTTCACAAGGCTGTTGGATTGTTGTCAGTACATCATTGTTAATTAACACCAATGAGTCATGAAGATCAAATAAATGTTTGTATAAGACTTTGAATAGCTACCTGGGTTCGACAAATTTATTTCCTTGATGGATAGTGAAATTAATAATGAAACTTCAAATTAGATTTTCCGAATGTAGTAATTTTTTACATATTCTTGTTGCATTGTTAAAGTTGAAAAATGTATTCTTCCACTTGAAGATTATCATTCGTTGATATATATTTTTATACTTATTCGTTATAGGCATATTTTCAGTATATTATCTATTTGCAAATATTGTTGTCTGCAACTGAAGTGTTGTGTCTTTTTGATATAAAAAGGTAGATAAGCTCGACGAATCAGATCCATCAATCCCTACAAGCTCGATTACTACAGATTTCAAGGTACAGAGAAATGTTTGGCATGTTGTTTGCTTGAGACTGAAGTTAAATAGATTATATACGTTCTAACATGTATCTTTGTTTTTTACTTAATTTCACTAAGTTTGCTTAGTGGTGATATTTTATTTATATTTATAAAAGGTTCATCACAAAATACGAGACAACAACTAAGCAAATACAAAATAAATCTGGACAATAACCGATCCAACACAAGTAAGACTCATTTCCTCTCCGAAATTTTATTAGTGGCGTTCCGGCGAGCCATGAGTTCCGTGCAATAATTGTTATGTCCATATCAATGCCACTGCAGGTGACTTTTGCGTTCTGATTATCAATGGTTTCTCCACAGTTGGCTTTACTGAATGGCTTCGGATATTTTGTTATTGTTATTCAACCTGTATTTATAAGGTTAACCAATAAACAGAAACAGAAATAAGATGAAGCAGAAAAAATACAAAATAATCCAAGTACACAGAAACTACTGTGTCTCCTTAAGAAATTTAATCCCCTCGCTGTACCCGAGGTTATGGATTAATTTCTCCCAATATAAAACAAATTAATCCTATTAAAGAAGTAGCGGTACCTCAAACTTCTTTAACTTCAGCGAACTTAAGAAAAGGAACAAGTCATACAGACCAGTCGATCGAAAATTGTATTTATTTGAAAGAAAAATATATGCAGAAAAGGAAAATTTCAGTGTTTGAGAAATCGAAAATTGACTTCCTTTTATAGCCATTTTCATCAAGAAACATGTCTGTTAAAGAAATCTGTTCAGACCAGAAAGTTGTGTCTTTTCGAAAAATAACAGCTTTTCAGAAAAATGTGTCTGTTAGGAAAAAATAGGCTTTTCGTAAATAGTAACAACTTTTGTAATGTTACTGTTACCCGCAAATTTATAAGAGATTATATTAACTGGATTTATTTGATTTAACAAAAACTGGTTAAATAAATTTTGTCCAAGAATTTTATCAATCAATCACATCATTTGCTAAATCCAAATCCAGATCCAAAGCCGAGCGACGACGACGACGGCGCGAGGGAGCATCTTCTTCTTAGATCTCTAAGAAGTAATTGAAGTGTTTCCTTATATAAGAACAACAATTTACCTTTCTTTTGCCTATATGGGAGAAATGTCTTTTCATTTGCACTTTGCAAATGACTTTTCATTTTCCCTCAAAAATAGTTCCCTCACTTTTTATATTCTCTTTTCTTTTCCCATTCACACTTGCTAAACCCAAAAATCCCCCACTTGTGTGTCTTTTAGGTAAAGGTTAATCGCATATGGATAAGTAGGTTTCCCTTTAAAGTTTCTTTAGTGAACATATATCGGATATAGTTGGTCAATCAGTTGATTTGATATCTTTGAACCGACGATCTTTAGTGTATACCTAGACAACATATGTCACACAATCAACCCTTGAACTATTCTTAATTCTTATTGTTTTGATCGTTTTATCCATGAACACACCTTGGATAGTAAGTAATTAAAGAACTGGCCTTACCGGATTCTCCTTGAAGCGGCTTGCATTTCACACTTATATAGGTGATTCTAAATGTGTTATCCATAGATACACCATTTGATATTCCTTTTATCTAACTTAGAAACCATTAAAAAGTCCTTATGTCTTTATCATGGTTACTAAACATTGTCTCATCATGAGAATGGACCATAAATAATAATTTTTCTTTACAATGTTGAACCGTCATCAATGACTTTGTTTTATCTCCTTGAACCTAGGTCTTGGGATCTCAAGTCTTCTGGGTAGAGTTACCGCTACGAGTACTTGTTCTCGGCCATAGTCCCATTCCCGTCGATGATTTCTCAACTCCCTATCTATTTAGCCCTTTCGTTAGTTGATCCGACATATTATCTTTTGACTTCACATAGTCAATTGTGATAATTCCACTAGAGAGTAGTTGTCTCACAGAGTTATGTCTTTGTCTTATATGACAAGACTTTCCGTTATACATAATGTTTCAAGACCTTCCTATTGAAGCTTGACTATCACAGTGTATGCATATAGGGGCCATTGGTTTAGGCCAAAATAGAATATCTTCTAAGAAATTCTGGAGCCATTCATCTTCTTTACCTGCTTTGTCTAAAGCAATGAATTCAGACTCCATTGTAGAGCAAGCTATACATGTTTGTTTGGATGATTTCCAAGATATCGCTCCTCCACAAATAGTAAAAACATATCCACTTGTGGATTTTGTTTCAGTTGACCCAATAATCCAATTTGCATCACTATACCCTTCTAGAACGGTTGGATATTTGTTGTAATGTAAAGCATAGTTTCGAGTGTCATCTAAGTATCCCAAAACTCTCTTCATTGCAAACCAATAAATTTTATCATTACTTGTGTATCAACTCAGTTTACTAATAGCGCAAGTTATGTCTGGTCGTGTACAATACATGACATACATTAAACTTCCCAATACGCTAGCATAGTCCAATTGAGACTGACTTTCACCTTTATTCTTTGCAAGATGAAGATTTACATCAATTGGAGTCTTTGCCCTTTTAAAATTCAAAAATTTGAATTTTTCAAGTATCTTTCGAATATAATGAGTTTCAGACAATGCTAGACCGTTAGGAGTCTTAAGAATTTTAATTCCTAATATCACATCATCAACTCCTAAATCTTTCATATCAAACTTTCTAGCGAGCATACGCTTTGTAGATTTTATATTACCAATGACTTTGCTCATTATAAGCATGTCATCTACATATAGGCATAAAATGACTTCCGGATTTGGAGTATCTTTATTGTAAACACATTTATCACATTCATTGATCTTAAATCCATTTGACCACGTGGTTTGATCAAACTTTGCATGCCATTGTTTTGGTGCTTGTTTTAGTCCATAAAGTGACTTAATAAGTTTTCACACTTTATTTTCTTTACCAGGAACAACAAAACCCTCAGGTTGTTCTATGTAAATTTCTTCTTCTAGCTCTCCATTTACGAATGTTGTTTTTACATCCATTTGTTGAATTTCAAGACCATATACTGCAGCTAGTGCAATTAACATCTGAATTGATGTAATCCTAGTCACTGGCAAGTATGTGTCAAAATAATCAAGACCTTCTTTTTTTCTAAAACATTTGACAACAAGTTTTGCTTAATATTTGTCAATAGTTCCATCATCTTTCATCTTCCTTTTGAAGAACAATTTTGAACCCAAGGGTTTTTTCCCCGGACAAAGATCAACCAACTCCCAAGTATGATTTCTTAAGATTGATTCAATTTCACTATTAACAGCCTCCTTCCAACAGGTTGAGTCGCTAGACAATATTGCTTCCTTGAATGTTTGAGGCTCACTTTCAAGAAGAAATGTTACAAAATAAGATCCGAATGAAGTAGATGTCCTTTGACATTTACTGCATCTTGGACTTTCTTCATTGGGTTCATTCTCTTTTGGTTCTTCTCTGGGTTGTTTACACCCCCCACTAGATGAATCAAGTCTAATTTTATACGGATAGATATGTTCAAAAAATTCTCAACTATCTTATTCCATTACTGTATTATCTTCAATATCCAGATGTTCGGACTTATGAACCAAAAATCGACATGCCTTACTGTTTGTGGCATATCCAATGAATACACAATCCACAGTCCTAGGCCCTATTTTTACCCTCTTAGGTATAGGAACTTGGACTTTGACTATACACCCCCACACTTTGAAATATTTTAAGTTGGGTTTTCTACCTTTCCATTTCTCATATGGAAATACATTTGTCTTTGAGTGAGGCACTCTGTTAAGTATTTGATTTACTCTAATGATAGCTTCCTTCCACAGGTTCTGTGGTAAACCTAAACTTATAAGTAATGCAATCATCATTTCTTTTAAAGTTTGGTTTTTCTTTTCTGCAATTCCATTAGACTGGGGAGTGTAGGGAGCAGTAGTTTGATGGATTATTCCATTTTTTAAACATATTTCTGCAAATGGAGATTCATATTCTCCACGTCTATCACTTCTGATCAGTTTGATCTTTTTATCTAACTGATGTTCAACTTCAGTTTTATATTGCCTAAGTGCATCTATTGCTTCATCATTACCATTTAGCTAATAGACATAACAATATCTAGTGCAATCGTCAATAAAAGTTATGAATTATTTTTTCCCACCACGTGATGGTGTTGACTTCATGTCACTAATATCAGTGTGAATCAATTCTAAAGGATTTTAATTCCTTTGAACAGATTTATAAGGATGATTAGTATACTTAGATTCAACGCAAATTTGACATTTTGATTTATTGCTCTCAAATTTTGGCAAAATATTTAAGTTAATCAACTTTCGCAAGGTTTTGTTATTAACGTATCCCAATCGTTAATGCCATAAACATTTAGACTCATGAAAGTAAGAAGAAGCAAAATCTTTATTCATATGAACTGCAATTACATTGAGTTTGAAAAGGTCATAGCTAAGGTAGCCTTTTCCTACATACATATCATTTTTGCTTAATAGTACATTATCAGAAACAAATACACATTTAAATCCATTCTTGGTAAGAAGTGGAATTGAAACTAAATTCTTTCTCAATTCTGGAACATATGAGACCCTATTCAAAGTCACCACCTTGCCCGATGTCATCTTTAATAGGACTTTGCTAGTTCCTTCCACCTTTGCAACAACAGAGTTTGCCATAAAAAACTTCTCATCTGTAAGTGCAAGAGTATATGATGAAAATGATTCTTTGGTGGCACAAACATGCCATGAGGCACCAGAATCTATCCACCATTCTCTTGGATTTCCAACCAAGTTACATTCTGAAAGCATTGCACAGAAATCGTCCATTTCTCCTTTGGATTAAGCCAAGTTTGCTTGATCATTCTTTTTCTTGTCCTTCTTAGGACCCCGACATTCAGTAGCCCTATGACCATGTTTACCATAGTTGAAGCAGTTTCCATTGAATTTCTTCTTAGGAGGATTTCTTTTTGGACCAGATGTTTTCTTTCTTTTCTTTAATTTTGTAGGATCTTCTTAAACAAAATTTACTCCAGATATTGCTGAATTACCACGTGACCTCTTCTCTGCAGTCTTATTATCCTCTTCGATTCTCAACCTTACTATGAGATCTTGAACAGTCATCTCCTTGGGTCTGTGTTTCAAGTAGTTTTTGAAGTCTTTCCACAATGGAGGTAACTTTTCAATAATTACAGTCACCTTAAAGGCATCATTCACAATCAATCCTACATTAAAGATTATGTGAGTATTATTAAGGAAAAACTTAATATTTCTAACATAGGCGTTAAATAAATTTATACTTTCATCAAGGAGATCATGGGTTATGACCTGCAGTTCTTGAACTTGGGTGACGACATTTTCTATTTTGTACTTCTTCTAAAGTATCCCAGAGTTCTTTTGAGGTTTCGACATTGTTGTACACATTATAGAGATCATCTTGTAGGCCACTCAGAATATAATTTTTACACAAAAAAACTGAGTGTGTCCATGCTTATATTACCAAGAATCGTTGATCAAGCGAAGTTTCATCTGACATAACAAGAAAATTCTCATTAATGAACTTCTGCAGACTCAACTTAGTAAGATAGAAGAACATGTTCTGCTGCCATCTCTTAAAGTCGACTGCAGAAAACTTTGCAGGTTTCTCAGCCGGTGCTAAGGCATCATTTGAACGATTATGTGCAACTGATGTTGCTGAAGCACTTACTGTTGTAGCACTTACTGATCCAACATTTGTTTGACTTGAATTAGAAATTTTTTCTTTTTTTTTGTCACAAATGGCAGATAACTTATGTATTTTAAATACTAATAGTAATGAACAAAACTTTACACAAACTGTTTCTGATTTAACAATAAAGTTTTTATGTTCTTTTAATCGTTAATTGAATAAATTTTAAAAAATTCAAGCAGAGTAGAAAACCATAAAGGTTTTAAACTCCAGAAACCTTAAATACATAAACTATTTTTTATTTCTTAAGATTAATATTGTTATTCAACCTGTATTTATAAGGTTCACCAATAAACAGAAACAGAAACAAGATGAAGCAGAAAAAAACAAAATAATCCAAGTCCGTAGAAACTACTGTGTCTCCTTAAAAAATTTAATCCCCTCACTGTACCCAAGGTTATGGATTAATTTCTCCCAAGATAAAATAGAATAATCATGTTAAAGAAATAGCGCTACCTCAAACTTCTTTAACTTCAGCGAACTTCAGAAAAGGAACAAGTCACATAGACTCAGTCGATCGACACTTTTATTTATTTGAGAGAAAAATATATGCAGAGAAAGAAAATATCAGTGTTTGAAAAAAAAAATGAAAATTGACTTCCTTTTATAGCCATTTTCAGCAAGAAACGTGTCTATTTAGATAAATTTGTTCAGACCAAAAAGTTGTGTCTTTTGGAAAACTAACAACTTTTCGGAAAAATGTGTCTGTTAGAAAAAAAATAGCTTTTCGGAAAGTAACGACTTTTCGGAAAGAGTAAAAACTTTTTGGAATGTTACGGTTACCCGCAAATTTATAAGAGATAATATTATCAGGATTTATTTGATTTAACAAATACTGATTAAATAATTTTTTCCCAAAAATTTTATCAATCAAATAATTTGCCAAATCCAAATCCGAAGCCCAGCTAGCGACGACAACGACGGCGCGAGGGGGATTCTTTTTCTTAGATCTTTAAGAAGTAATGGATGTGTTTCCTTCTATAAGGACAACAATTTCCCTTTCTTTTGCCGATATGGGAAATATGATTTTTTATTTACACTTTGCAAATGACTTTTCATTTTCCCTCCAAAATAGTTCCCACACTTTTCATATTCTCTCTTTTCTTTTCTCGTTCATACTGGCTAAACCCAGCATCTTTGAGGTAACCAGACTAGCTATGTGCTTGCTCTTCCTAGATCTGGAAGTATCTTGAGAGATTCTTCCTCTTGTTTAGTCATTTTTTCTAATATTTGCTTATTGTTAAATTAAACTCTCTTGTAATAGCTCATGTCAATCTACTCTGTATGTTGCAATTGTGTGTTTCCCTTGACTAAGTAGCATCTTGTAGCCTGTAGTTGACCCCATTAAATTGACTCTCAGAGCTCTCACCAGAGTCATTATTTACAACAAGAAGGAGTAATTCTCCAAACTACATAATGGACTAAGTTGTTCAAGATTTCCACTAAGTACCTGCATTTTAAAGTAGAGGACTTATGACCGCAGGGTTCCAAATTATCCTCATCTTATGCTTATGACCTTTTGGTTGCAATATATATGTTGTTTCTCAACTATTGATAAATTTTCAATAGGATGAGCGAAGGGTAATACCACACATTGTAAGGCTTCCAATACTTGAGTTACAAAATCAATATTGCACACCATTAGGCCTCTCATTCCTTGCATAAATGATCCTTAGACATGGGACTTGATGTTTGTACATGTTCATGATTTTCCTCCCTTTACTAGGCAATTTATAAAAGGAACAAAATTTGGATGTACCTGCAAAATCAAAAGCTATGTTAGATAAATAATCTGCCAGACTGTTGCCTTCGTTGTATTCATGTTGTATCATCACATTGAGGCTCTTATTCAATCTGCTAATTTTGTCCACTTCAGATATAATACATCAAGGAGTCTTCAAATTTCATCTACAACATTCTTGATCAGTAATGAATCTGTTTCCAACATAAGGAGATAGATCTCTTATTCTACACAGTGGTTCAATCCTTTTTAGACTGCCCTAGCTTAAGCTGGTGGGAGTTTTTAGTTAGATCTCGAATTCAATAATAAAGATATTTATTATTTATCATAGTAATTGACTTCGTTAGTCAGAAATTTGTCTTAAAGTCACCATTTTAATTCTATTTGCAGAACTCTTCCTTGAACTGGAAATCAAATTATATAGAAGCATTACAAAAAAAAAGGATGAGTTAGTTCAAGTTAAGATCAAGAAGAATAAAAGGTAATCTTTAAGTTGCATTTAGTTTTAAAAGGAAAAACACAATCATTTACATATCGCCAGAACATAATCAACTTTAAAGTCATAAAAAGGGATGAAAATCATAATTCATGTCCGTAAAGTCATTGGTTTTCTGTAACATCTTACTTAAGGGAAAATTTTCTTTTGGGCTCGCAGATCACTTTTTTACTCTCTTGTTAGTTTGAGGAAGTGCTTCTTGTAATCTTGACCCTGGGACGTACTGATTTCCCATTTTCTTGATGATGAGAACCTTCTCCAGAATGCCCAAGCAATTTCTTCTATATGAATGCGGAAATCCTCAATTATTCTTGAGGTACCCTTTTCTGATTAAGTTTATCGATCTACAATATACAAATAACAATTAAATAAGACAACTAATAAAGTTAAATACAATATAACATAAGTAGGCAACAAGAAAGATAATTACAGTTTGTTCTGTCACAAATGAGGAACTGAATTTCCTTGACACCACATTCTTAATAATAGTGCTTGAAACCTGCATTAGAATAACTTTTTAGTACTATTATTATTGATGAGTAGAACGAATTTATGTGATTACTTACTTCTGTTGCATTACTACGTGTCGAATATCCTTTTTTTTCGACTTGCTGATGAACTTGTTGATGTAAAGATTCAGATTGATTTCTTCCCTTTAAAACAGGGCATTTTCTACAATTACGTCCTAAGTTTCCACATGATCCACACTTCTTTTTTCTGCCTTTTCTTGATGTTTTAAACAAGGTAGGCTTTCTAGAATCTGATTCTTTTTGCGTTGTCTCATCAATTCCTCTATTCCTCAGTTTTTGGTTCTACCTTGTTGTGCCTTCATGGTGGTTCTATCCCTATCATTGGCCATTGATCAAAGCTTAAAATTGGAAATATGGGTGGGTTATAACTCTTCATGTACTGATCAACTGTATAGCATTCATTAACATATATTTCAGGCTCATCATTTTTAACCCATATAGATGCAATAGCATGACTACAAGGTATTCCTGTTAATTCCCATTTCCTACAAGAATAAATTTTCTCCTTAATATCAATGGAGAATAGTCTACGATGAATATTCTCAAATTGATAGTGAAATGGATAAGATTTAGTGGCAATACATTCAACAGCTTAACCTTATTTTTCTCTAACTTCAATATGATCTTTGGACAAATTCTCTAATAATAATTCATCATTTTATCTCTGTTCTTTTGAATTCTGGAAAGCATATAGATCCTAATTGATTCAATAATTGTCCAAATATGCTTGTCCTCCGAAACCTTCAGTCTTGAAATTGTTGTGAAGATGTCTAACACAAAATCTGTATGCCACATGTGGCATTGTATCATTAAATGCTTGAATTAAAACCTTTTTCTTATCAGAAATGAAAGTCCAAACAAAAGGATTTTGTGAAATGCCTAGATCCTCTTCAAGAAGTGTAAGAAACCAACACCATGTGTTCTTCAATTCACCTTGCACTATTGCAAATTCAATAGGATACATGTTGTCGTTCCCATAAATGCCTATTGCTGTCAATAGTTGTCCCCCATGTTTGTTCCCTTCAATTGAAATCCATCTATTCCTATTATGGGTCGACAAATGGCTAAAAAACCTTGTTTACAAGCTGCAAAACACAAATAGAGTCTTTAAAATCTCTTTCAACCATTGACCATTTTTTAAAAAAAAAATCGTCCAACTTTAGAATACATGCATGTCCTGGATTACTTCTCCTCAAGTCAGCCATAATAATCCCAAAACATTTCAAATTGCTCTTCTTTAGTCCCTGAAATTAGATCTAATGCCTTCCTCTTTTCCATATAAACTTGATTTCGTGAAATTGTACAATTATGAGATCTCATCACATGAGCTTGAAATTCTTTCACCCCCAATTTGGATTAACTCAACACCCTTCCACATACTTCTTAGATAAAAATCCAGAGTCAATAGTCTTGTGATCTCTTTGATTGCCACACGAATGGTCAGGACCTATCTCAAAATAAGGCCCAAACTTAAACAAAAATTTCACTTTTCTAATCATTGACTTTGAACTTTTTCATACACTGCCTCATCTGAGTGATAAAATTTCCTTCTCCCTTGCAATAGTAATAATAAACTATTTGTCCACGAACATAGTCCATCTCTGGATAAAACACCCATCGACCCTTATAGTGTAGTTTAATGGTTTACATATCTTGATCTCCACCTTCATCTACCGTGAGAGAAATAAAAGTAGAAGGTATTAGGATTGTTATATTAAATAAAACCAATAAAAAAATATGAATTATGATACAAATACAAACCAGTTTGAATATGAATTATATTGCTTTCAGTCAACCAACAAAAATATGAATTATCATACAAATGCAAATTAGTTTTGAATTTGAATTATGTTGCTTTCAGTTGTTGAAGAATTGAGTTATATCTATGAGATATTAGGACCATTCAGTTTAATTGACTGCACATTCCTGAGGCTTCACTTTTATCTAGTGTCAAAAAAATGCTTTTCATTTTAACAAGTACACCCAACATGAGAACATATCTATTGTAATCAAAATATTTACTCAATCTCCATAATATTGAATTACATGCATTGATTTTAATGCACCTTTAATATTTTCTAAATATCAATACAATTCCATGATACACACGCAGATACACATTATTTTAAATGATGCACCAAATTATATAGTTAGTTTTGATGTCTTAATTCTTATATAATCAAAGGTTTTGAATTTTTTTTCATAGTGCGGTATTCAAAATCTAGTCTAATTCAATTCAACATAGTACTCACATATCGGTGTGAATTGTAGCCCACTCTTCTAACGCAATTTCATTGTTTTAAAGATTGATAGTTTCCTCTTCAATAGGTATAATGAACTGCTTATGTTCCCTAGGAGTTGACAAGTAAAGGGAAATTGTCACAGAAGAAGTTGAGAAGTAAAGACAAAATAATCCATCCACCAACAAACACAAAAGTTACTCATCCATGAAATAGACGATTAATATGCATATCAATGAGAGACGCAGGGCTAGATATTGTTATAAGTGGGGGAAGATGCTATGTAAGTTTGTAAATATGTACGTATGTTTAGGTTTTTTTTATTTTTATAAAAGTGTTCTTTATTGGAATACCGTAATTGCCCCTAACATTAATGACTGGTCTGTTTATATTTTTAACTGTCGATAGTAAAAGGACTGAAATAATTCTCTTTGCTTAATTAAAGGTTAAATGGGGAAAGTCGAATATCACAGGGACTAAAATCATAATAATATGATAACAGAGGGACAAAAACAATTATTCTCCCTAAATGTAACATATGATTGAGCTCATAGAAATATATATATATATATATATATATATATATATATATATATATATATATATATATATATATATATATATATAACACACACATTAATAAGGTGGCTTTAACGTATGTATCCATAGATATAGGGAAAAAAACCAACATTGTGTTTTTGTAATACTGGTTGAAAGTTGACAAATTATTGTAACGCATGTGATTAGGAAACATTGAAATAACACTAGGCATGTGGAAAGGTTTTGCTAAGTCATTTAAATTTATCATAAAGAATTTTGATAGGATTCATTAAGTCATTTAAATTTAGTATTTTTTGAAAGATAATTAAAATATTATTATATAATATATTATTTAATGCTTAATATAATTTTGACTTACTATAAAGGCAAAATTGTAATCCAACTTTTGAGTTAGGTATTAAATACTCTTCCAAGCTATAACTCTTGAAACTTTCTTTTGTAGGTGTCACGACCCAGACCGTCGTGATTAACATCCACACTAACCCTTCGCTAGGAGAACCATTACTACAACCTAGACTAAACAACTTAACCTAAATTTGTTCATTTAAAGATATAGAAGCAAGTTTAGTGGAAAGAAAAATACGGAGTTCCCCTTAAACTCCAAAGGTTTAAACAAATAACTTAACCAAAACTAATGCGGAAGAACAACCCCTAGAACCATAAAGTCATTGTACCAAACTCTACTAGAGACAAGTATAAAAGCAAGTGATACAACCCCGAAACTAAAAAACACTTTAAACAAATAGTTTGAGTCCGAAAAGCGTTGAATTAAACAAGAAAGTTCTATGGCAAAGTGAAAGAACTCGCTCACCCTTGAATCCGGTCACGATAAATGATCGCCTAGCTGAGTCCAATCAATAGCCGCCTGAAGAAGCCCTATGCTCAAAAAATACAAGCAAGTGTAGTATCTATACACAACCACATTGTATTGGTAGGATCACAGGCTATCACAACAATAATAACCATACATATACTGAATATATACAATTTTAGTCATCATTTAGAAACAACACACAACTTCTCAAAATATAATGTTATGTCAAGTCAATGATCCTAACATGAAACACAATTCAATGGTCCTCTCGTGGGACCCATACAAAAACTGTTTGCATATCGGAACATCATAGCCGATCCAATGTTTATACTAGAATGAGGCAACCAATTCCATGTTTATGCTTGAACGTGGAAACCGATCCCATGTTTAATCTAGAACGTGGAAACCGATCCAAATTAGTTGTCGGAATGCAATACAAAATCCATTCAACAAGCCCAATCACAATCAAAATTTACTTTCTCAAAATCATACAATCAATTCATTATTTCATGGCATACAATTATTCAATCATCCTTATTTACGATTAGTGTGATCAATAATGCAGCATTCACATACATACATACATCATAATGTAGTACATACAAACATATATCGAACCTACATGAAATCACAACCATCACCTGCCTCGAACCCAAGTTTCAATCCCCTAAGGCATTTTAATCTTCCCCTTCCGAAGTCTTCTCGTTTGTTCATGGTCTAGAATCATCAATATAACACGAGGATCAATAAACAAGACCCAATTACCTTGATCATATTTAATAAGATCAACCCTAGGTCATATTCTTGATCCCCACACCCGAATTAGGGCTTTTTGCACAATAATTCTCATATCAAACTCTCCTTTTATCGATAACAACATATGAAATTACATTCTATGGATCAAAAATTGACTCAGGAAGTGAAAATCTTACCTTTATCCTTAAGAATGGTGAAGAACTGTCAAGAACACACATGGGATCATTTCTTAGATCTCAAAGTTAAGAAGTGCAGAATAAAATGTTTTTGGGGTTTTATTTCCGACTTTTATCGTGTCTATCCCGCCATGACGTACCCAACCCGCCACAGCGGCCCTGCCTTGGTGGGTATAATCTCGCCATACGTCTTACACGGGAACAATGAGAAAATTTAATAATCTCAAATCCTTTTTAACAATACGCCATTATCCCATGATACTTAAAAATACCCATTCAGGCTAAGATTAGTTTCGAGAGTTTTTCTCGCCTGAATTCAATTACCTAAAGTCATATGTGTTCCTTAATGCCTTAGCTATCTACTCATGTAATCAAATTTATTTATATATCTCTCATTGTTTAGTGGATTTCCCTAGACCTCACTAACTCCAATTTTGTCCAAATCTTGACAAGGCTAGGAAATCTCAAGTTACTAAGAAAAAGTTTTCTGGACCAAATTCTTTTCGTATTGTATTTTCCCTAACAATATATATCAGGTCGTTACAGTAGAGTAGAGTAGTACCTCAAATGTCAAATTATCGAGGATAATTATCTTGCATGTCCTTAGATTTCGAATACAGTGATCAACAATTTAAACCGGTTCTTCCTCATACAAAGGTTTTGTTTAACAACACTAAGTCTCACTTTATGAAATAATCCTCGTCTACCCTCAACTAATTTAATGCCTATATCTCCTCCTATAAATTCCTAAATGAAGTCATCATAATACTCGAGTGATAATTATTATTGTAGGTATACATAGCTAACCACAAAGCTATTTCCAGTAACCACCAAAGTTGATTGTACACGTATCTATAACATGATATCAAGTACTTTAATACAAACATAAGGAAAAATCCTTTCTCGCATAACCATAAAAAAATCCTAAATAAAAACCCGCCACAATTAGAGCTGAACCGTATCCAACTAGCACACAATCATAATATCCAAACAATCATAGTTCTTATCAACATCTCCATCTCAAAACCTTGTTTCCCATAAGTTTAAGTAATAAATGTTTGGTCTTTAAAATTCAGGTACTCATCGAGGGATAAGTACAAGCATATAAACCATCTAACAACACTATCAAAATGCTAGATTTAATAATTATATATTACCTCTTCAGAACAATAGAATTGAACTGAATAATCCCCACATTCCACCATGCATACTCGATACATGACCCCGACAACAAGATAAAATATTAAATTGTCGAACAACCAAAAATACGCACAGTAGATCTTGTATAAATCAAGGTGGTACATCTAGAACCACTAAAATACTTTAACAAAACCATATATGTCATTTAAAATAACCAAATCTTCCCACTCAAACAAGAGAATATCGCAGGATATGGTACCCCCGATCAACCAATAGAGATCCACCAACAAAAGTGAAAACAGAGGAGAGCATGACTAGTGAATCATGATAAAAATTCAACAATAATAAGAAATCCAATATTTCACCTTATTATAAACCAACACTCATTGAAAGAAACCTTTCTTAGGTACTTAACAATCAATAGCAATAAGCTTACGACTTTACCCAAGTGTAAGTCCTTTTTGAAAGGTTTAGTTTTGATACAACTGATCATTTCTCACCTTGCCAATTATTATCTTGACAAAATATACCACAAATGTAGACTTATAATGAAAAAACTTAATTGTATGTTCAACCGTAGAACACAATTCTTTTATTTATTAACACAATTCTTGAAGATTCTTGTGAATTCATGGGTCCTCCTTATTATAAACCGCACCCATAAATCTTACAATATCCTTCGCTAATAGTTCCATCGTACTCATTACTAAACTCCATACAAAACCAAAGTACTTGTCATCACACTTAAGCTAATGTTTGTACATTCAGTTTTCAATTCCATTCCAACAGCTTTAACCAATCTGACGGACTAGTAACATTATCACCATAGCCACAAAAAAAATATGAAATGACGCATCTTAGCACCCAGTTATATACCCCTCTGAAGATATTTCTTTATCATTTCAATCAAATAAAATATCAATGCTCTCGTCTCTCTCTACAGGTCGTATTACATCCCAATATTTTTCTTCATTATGACTCTTGCATTTTAATTTATATTTGAATAGTGTCCCATCATCTCTTGACATTTTCCATAAAACCACGTTATGCACGAAATATTAGAAAACCAGAACCTTAGATAATAATAAGTCGTATTTAATGTACAATTCTCACTTAACTAATAATCTCATCATATATTTGCATCTCGTGAAAAGCCTTCACGAAGTCCCATTATCATTATGCTCAGTCATCCTTGACTATCACTCTGAATTAAACCTATTCCTTAACACGATGCCTCAAACTCAGGTGAATCATCAGTATTTATATGCATTTTCTTACTAAAATACTTTAATTTTCTTCACTGAGGTATACTCATTGGAACTTTATTTATACATAGTCTTGTCATTTTGGTATCGATCCACTCATTTATGGCTTATATAAAATCCTTGGTCCTCGTACTACCCTCTTTCTTCCTAAAAGACATGATCACCCTATGAGGAGAACTAGGATGGATGAAACCTTTATCAAGAAGCTCTTGGATTTAAGCTATAAATTCCCTCAATTCAGACACCACAACAACAAACTCAATAGAGGGAGTATTCAACCTCAACATCCCGAAATGAGCCAATTATGCCAAACAATCATACCCCACCAGTTTCTCGAGCCTGAATGGAGGATATGATCTTACTTAGCTTAGGCTTGTACACCCCTTGCAACTCTAATCTTTCCCTAATGGGGATCTTTAGAGTTACCAACTTAACATACCATTAAGCCCGATATAATAGAGGGACAACCAAGTCATGCATAAGTTTATATCAACTTAGTCATATCCAGCACAACAGAATCAATCCAAGTCCGAAAACCTATAAACACAATATGTCAAACACGATATACAAGGGTTACTATGACTGAATCTTCAACTAAGGTAGAAACATGGATGAGGGAATCATGTATATCACAAATCACATCAAATCCAATGGCAATTGAAATCACACGTAAGAAAAAGTAGAACCCAAACAACACAAAACAATAGCTATATTGGTACAAAAAAAGTAGTACTAGAGACCATTGCATCAAACTTTAAACTCATTCTTACCCAAAAAATTATATAACTAAGCCATGTCATCTTGACGGGCAATCTCCTTGCTAGGCTGCACTATTCCTTTACTTTCATTACAATTTCCTCGGTCTCTACGACCTCGCTGATTTAATCCTCATACGCCCAAGTTCTCCAGAACTTTAACACACTTTATAACTTATATTCGATTGTTGAACATAGAATTAGAATGCGGGGTTAGTTTGGGTATAATTTGGTGTCAATGATTGTGACTATGGAAAGTAGGTGAGAAAAGGCTGAGATTATGTCTCGCCATGTCCCTCTATGGTGGGCAAAATCCTGCACTGGTGGTCTCATCTTCGCAGGGAAAATCTCGCCCCAATGGCGTCATCGAAACAAAACCGAAACAATAAATTTTTGGCGGTTTTTTCTCTTTTCTAAATCTTCCAATGGTTTTTAGTTTTATTGAGCAATTCAGAATAATCATATGAACTAGAATAATCACTGTCTACCCTAAGTCAATTCAACGTACACAATCTAACTCATTCTCATTAATTAAACACTGCAACCCACACATCCCCAAGATACACCTAGACACTAACGCCGTTATTAATCAGGTGCAAGACACGTACATATCTTTCTTACCAATTACATCTTACATTATCTAGAATCTTCCTTCGAACGTAGTCATGACCTTTCTATTCATAACAAGTTTATCGATACTCAGTAGTTACAAATTTATATATTTTTAATCAATTCAACCTCTATATTGCACATAATAAATTTAGAAACACACTTATTTTGAACATGATCATATCATCACATCTAAGAAAATACAACTCCAAAATGCATAGTCAATTCAGGCAAAAAGGAATACACATTGAGATTTTCGAAGTTACAACTCACAGACAAGCCCGATTTCAAGATTAGTTTGTTTCATTGATGACTAGTACAATAACAAAATGTAAACTAATGCCCTGCAACTAGTCAAAAGATCATTTATCTCAGTCAGTGGATAGTTGTTCGGAATGGTGAGTAATTCAACTATTGGTAGTCTATACACATCATCTCTTGTTGATGATAATGTTACGACTTTTGTTGGTCTATTTAAAACCATAGAGTGAAGGAGGAAATATACCAATTTGTATCACCCACATACCAATTGGATTTAAGTCTATAACACGAAGGAGTAGAAAGAATTGAGTTTTTCCAAAAGTCCTATAGTTTCTCGGAGAAAAGTAAGAATATCATACCGTTCCACAAGACTCTGCTAGACTCGTTTTAGTGAAATAAGATCAATAAACCTATGGCTCTCATAACAACTTTGTCAAGACCCTGAACACAACCAAACACTTTGCATTTAAAGATATGGAAGTGGGCTTAAATGAAAATAAAAATAAGTAGCTCCATATCCAAAGGTATAAACAAATAACTTAACCAAAGCTAATACGAAATAATAAATCCTAGAACCTGAAAGTCATAGTAAAAAAACTCTACTAACGAAAGGTATAAGAGCAAATGGTAGAACCCCGAAAATAAACAACACCTTAAACAAATAGCCTGAGTATGAAAAGAGTGAAATTAAACGCAGTTTGAATGAACTATCTTACAAAACTAATGCGAAAGAATAAATCCTAGAACCTGAAAGTAATATTAAAAAAAAATCTACTAACGACAAGTCTAAAAAAAGGTACAACCCCGAAACAAAACAACACCTTAAACAAATCATCTAAGTCTGAAAAGAGTGAAATAAAGCAAAATGATCCATGGCAGTCTGTTTTAACTAACTTACCCTTGAATCTGGCCACGCTCTATAGTCACCTAGATGAGGTCTATTAATAGCCGCTTGAAGATGTCTTGTAATAAACAAAGAACAAGCCAGTGCAGTATCAGTATTACACCACAGTATATTGGCAAGATCACGAAGCTATCCCAAAACATTAAAAATATATAATGCATTACAACAATAACAAACATGCATATACAGAACATATACAATAATAGTAATCACTTATCAATATCGCATAACTTCACAATTCTCAATATATTTTATTATGACAAGTCAATGTTCCTCTAACAGAACCCAAATTAATAGTCCTCTTATGGCATCCAAACCCAAACTTCTAACATACCGGAAAAAGGTACCTGGTCCAATGTTTAAGTCGGAATGTGGCAATTTATCCCAGATTTATGCAAGAGTGTGTCAACTGATCCCATGTTTATGTCAGAATGTGGCAACCTATAAGAGTTAGTGTGTCGGAATGCAACACCTGATCCATTCAACAAGCCACAATCACATTGTACTTGCTCATGATCATATAATCAATTCATGATTTCACGGCTTAATATTATTCAATCATCCTTATTTAAGAGTAGTGTTATCAATAACACAACATTCGCATGCATACATGAACCATAATGTATTAATTACACATATATCACGCAAACATGAAATAACAACCATCACTACCTCGAATCTGTCACGACCCAAATCGGAGACGCGACTGGCACCCACATTTACCCTCCTATGTGAGCGAACCAACCCATCTAAACCTTAACATTTCAAGATATATCAACAGAAAATAATGCGGAAGACTTAAACTCATTAATAAAACAATTCAAAACTATTATTATTGTTCCCAAAATCTGGAAGTCATCATCACAAAAACATCTATGATCAAATTACTAACTAAAAATGTCTAAGAAGCTAAAAATACATAAGAAGCTAGTCCATGCCGGAAATCAAGGCATCAAGACTTGAAGAAGATGATCCAGTCCAAGCTAGACGCATTAGCTCACCCTGAATTTCCGATGTAGTGAAGACTGGCTAGAATTACTGCTGAGTTGAAGATGACGGAACGTTTGCTGCATTACACAAATAACAAAGAAAGAAACAAACAAGTAGGGGTCAGTACAAAAAACGGGTACTGAGTAAGTATCATCGGCCAACTCGAAATAGGGAACAGTATATATCAATAATAATGTAAATCAACTACAATACTCGACATGTAGCAACAACAATATTAATTCATCAATAAATACAACCGAGTTCACACATGAGGACTCAAGCCTCAATACCATACTCCTTTGGGAATTAAGTTCATTAGATTGAGTATATTCATTATCTTTCAAGATTCATTATCTTTCTTCCTCTTGTGTCGGTACGTGACACTCCGCTCCTCTATTACTATCCTGGTACCGGAACGTGGCACCCGATCCATATACTACCCTGGTGTCGGAACGTGACACTCCGATCCTCATATACTATCCTGGTACCGGAACGTGGCACCCGATCCATATACTATCCTGGTGTCGGAACGTGACACTCCGATCCTCATATACTATCCTGGTACCGGAACGTGGCACCCGATCCATATACTATCCTGGTGTCGGAACGTGACACTCTGATCCTCATATACTATCCTGGTACCGGAACGTGGCACCTGATCCCCTAATTCATCAAGCCTTCTTTTATACTAAGGCATCATCAATCTCATTATATAATATATCAAGCCTTCTTTTATACTAAGGCATCATCAATCTCATTATATAATATATCAAGCCTTCTTTTATACTAAGGCATCATCATTAACAAGTGAATTAGGGTTCTTTCAAGATTTGAGATTCAATAGCTTCATCATGCTTTTTCTATCACAATTTCATAATCACAATCATGCAAGCATACAAGTAAGCATATAGAAGGGTTTACAATACTACCAACACATATCATTCGCTATTAAGAGTTTACTATAAGATAGCATAAACCATAACCTACCTCCACCGAAGACTAGTGATCAACAAGCAAATTTCCAAGCTCCTGTTTTCTCCTTCCTCTCGATCGATTTCTCTCTTTCTCTTTGTTCTTTCTGTTTTCTTTTATTCAAACCCTCTTTCTTTTACCCTAATTAACATATAATTAAGTGTAAAAGAGGACAATAACACCCACTAATTAACTTAAGGTTACCTCTTTTAACCCCCAAGTAATTAGACTTATTAATATTAATCCTCAATCTTTATAATTAAGGAAAGAATAGTCCAAAACGACCCTTAAAACGTGTAGAGGAATCCTATTCTGCCTGGGATTTGCGCAACCTGTGACGGGCCGTCGTGGATGTGACGGCACGTCCTGCAGGCCCGTCACAATTTACAGAGAGTCGATTTTCAGTATCCAATTTCAGAATTCTAAGTATGCTGAAACGATGCACCCTCGACGGGCCGTCGTGCCTGTGATGGTCCGTCGCAGTTCCCGTGGTCTTGGCCAGTTTTTTTCCAGAAATAAAATCTGCTGCTCAAAACGACTAAACAGGTCGTTACAATAGATACCAATTTACCCATCGTTCATCCCCGAACGATCAAAAGAAGAAAAACAATGGCGAAAAGGAGTACCTGAATCTGTAAACAGATGTGGGTATTTTTCTTGCATATATGCCTCCTTCTCCCAAGTAGCTTCTTCAACCGGTCGATTCTTCCATTGGACCTTGATGGATGCAATTTCTCTCGACCTCAACTTGCGAACCTCTCTATCTAGTATAGCAACCGGTTCCTCCTCATAAGTCAAATTCTCATCAAGCAAAACTGAATCCCAACGGATAATGTAGTTTCCATCTCCATGGTATCTTTTCAACATGGACACATGAAACACCGGATGTACTCCGGACAGCCCTGGAGGTAAGGCTAATTCATAAGCCACCTCCCCTACTCGCTTTAGTACCTCAAATGGTCCTATATACCTTGGACTTAGCTTACCTCTTTTGCCAAACCGCATCACCCCTTTAATGGGTGAAACCTTCAACAAGACTTGTTCACCTTCCATGAACTCCAAGTCTCTAACCTTCCGGTCTGCATACTCCTTTTGTCTACTTTGCACCGCTAGAAGCTTTTCTTGAATGCTCTTCACCTTATCTAACGAATCCCTCAAGAAGTCAGTACCCCAAGGTCTAACCTCAAATGCATCGAACCAACCAATGGGAGATCTACACCTCCTCCCATACAATGCTTCAAATGGAGCCATATCAATACTAGAGTGATAGCTATTATTGTATGAAAACTCTGCCAAAGGTAAGAAGCTATCCCAATGGCCACCAAACTCTATCACGCATGCACGAAGCATATCCTCCAACACTTGAATCGTTCGCTCAGACTGACCATCGGTCTGAGGGTGAAATGTCGTGCTAAGGTCCAACCTAGTACCCAATTCAGGATGCAATGTTTTCCAAAACTTAGAAGTAAACTGCGTACCTCTATCTGATATGATGGATAGTGGAACCCCATGCAATCGAACGATTTCCGAGATGTAGATTTTTGCTAACTTCTCTGCATTGTAAGTTACCTTGACCGGAATGAAATGAGCAGACTTAGTTAACCTATCAACAATCACCCAAATGGAGTCATACTTACCCATTGTCTTCGGAAGACCAACCACAAAGTCCATTGCGATTCTCTCCCACTTCCATTCAGGAATGGGCATTCTCTGAAGTGTTCCTCCGGGCCTTTGGTGTTCATATTTCACTTGTTGACAGTTTGGACACTTGGCAATAAAGTCAACAATATCACGCTTCATTCTACTCTACCAGAAGTGTTGCTTTAGGTCACGATACATCTTGGTTGCACCCGGATGTATAGAATATCTTGTACTATGAGCCTCTGTCAGAATAATGGTGATCAAATCATCGATGCGGGGTACACATACCCTTCCCTTAATCCTCAACACACCTTCCTCATCGATTGTTGCTTCTTTAGCCTCTCCTTGCAACACTTTATCTCGAATCCGGATCAATTTCTCATCATCAAACTGCTTCCCCTTAATCTTGTCAAGGAAGGAGGATCTTGCCTCCACACAAGCTAACAATCCTCCCTTCTCATTTACTTCTAACCTCATAAGGTCATTAGCCAAAATCTGCACTTCTCTAGCCAATGGGCGTCTAGAAGCTTGCAAATGAGCTAGACTTCCCATGCTTCCCGCCTTTCTACTCAAGGCATCTTCCACAACATTCGCCTTCCCCGGATGATACAAGATAGTGATGTCGTAGTCCTTCAGTAGTTCCATCCATCTCCTCTGTCTCAAGTTCAAATCTTCTTGAGTAAAGACATACTATAGACTATGATGATCCGAATAGATTTCACACTTAACCCCATATAAATAATGTCTCCATTGCTTTAGTGCAAATACTACCGCGGTCAACTCCAAATCGTGGGTTGGATAGTTACGTTCATGCACTTTTAATTGTCTTGAAGCATAAGCAATCACATTCTTCTCTTGCATTAGCACTGCACCCAACCCAGAATAGGATGCATCACAATAAACAATGAAGTTCTTACCCTCTACCGGCAAGGTAAGGATAGGCGCGGTAGTCAACAAAGTCTTGAGTTTCTGAAAGCTTTCCTCACACTCATCCGACCATATGAATGGAACATTCTGCTTAGTCAAGTTCGTCAATTGAGAAGCAATAGCAGAGAATCCCTTGACGAATCGGCGGTAGTAACTAGCTAACCCAACAAAGCTTCTTATTTCTGATACATTAGTGGGTCTCACCCAATTCTTCACTGTCTCAATCTTAGAAGGATCTACCATCACTCCTTCCTTAGAAACCACATGCCCCAAGAAGGACACTGCATCTAGCCAAAACTCACACTTAGAGAACTTGGCATAAAGCTTTCTCTCCCTCAACATTTCCAATACAATTCTCAAATGCTCCTCATGTTCCTCCCTACTTTTAGAATATACCAGTATATCATCTATAAATACGATCACAAAGAGATCCAAATACGGCTTAAAAATCCCATTCATCAAGCTCATGAAAGCAGTGGGGGCATTTGTAAGACCAAAAGACATCACTACGAATTCATAATGCCCATACCTAGTCCGAAAAGCGGTCTTTGGCACATCCGTTGCCCGTATTTTCAATTGATGATAACCGGATCTCAAGTCGATCTTCGAGAAGACACAAGCACCTTTTAGTTGATCAAATAAGTCATCAATGCGAGGAAGAGGATACTTGTTCTTAATAGTTACCTTGTTCAACTGCCGGTAATCTATGCACATCCGAAAACTCCCATCCTTCTTCTTCACAAACAAAACCGGAGAACCCCAAGGAGATGCACTTGGTCTAATGAAGCCTTTGCTCAACAACTCTTGAAGTTGTGCCTTTAACTCTCTTAACTCCGCGGGAGCCATTCTATAAGGGGGTATAGAAATGGGGCGAGTGCCCGGTTCCAAATCAATGCAAAAGTCGATATCCCTATCCGGTGGCATACCTGGAAGATCTGCAGGGAACACATCCAAAAACTCACGGACTACCGAAACCGACTCAATCGAGGGTACTTGGGTAGTGTCATCCTTGAGATGTGACAAGAAAGCTAAACACCCCTTACTAACCATTTTCTTAGCACGAAGAAAGGAGATAATACGCACCGGATTGGAAGTGTAGTCACCCTCCCACACTAACGGATCTGTCCCAGGCTTGGCTAACGTCACAGTTTTGGCATTACAATCCAAGATCGCAAAATTCGGAGAAAGCCAAGTCATACCCAGAATTACATCAAAGTCAACCATTTCTAAGATAACCAAATCTACATAAGTGTTGCTCCCCACGAAATTCACCAAACAAGACCTATGTACCTTTTCAACTACCACAGACTCACCCACCGGAGTAGAAACATGAATAGGCATGTCAAGTAATTCACAATATAATTTTAGACCATTAGCAAATGATGAAGATACATATGAAAACGTGGAGCCAGGGTCAAATAATACAGATGCCATGCAATCACAAACCAAAAGATTACCTGTGATAACAGCATCAGACGCCTCCGCTTCGGATCTCCCAGGGAAAGCGTAACAATGGGCCCTTTCATTAGTTTGTCTGTTGCCCCTACCATGTTGTGATGTAGTGACTCCGTTTTGCCCATCACCTCGGCCGTTTTGGTGACCACCATTACCTCAACCACCGCGTCCTCCAGAACTCTGTCCTCTAGTATTTGAACTGTTGAACTCACCTCCCTTTCGAAACCTCTTTGATGTCGACGTTGTGGTGAAGTCATCTGACTTCACTCCTTCCACCTCTATCACAAAGTCTACCACCTCTTGGAAGGACGTTGCCGTTGCCTCTATCTGTAAGGGTGAAATCCGCAACTCTGACCTCAACCCCTTCACGAAACGGCGAATCCGTTCTTGTGGACTGAAACAAAGTTGGGTGGCATACCTGGATAATGCACGGAATTTGGCCTCATATGCGTTAATCGTCATCCTACCCTGCTCGAGACTCAAGAACTCATCCCTTTTTCTATCTCTCAAAGTCCTTGGAATATACTTTTCCATAAACAGGGTAGAGAATGATTCCCAAGTCATAGGTGGTGCTTCTGTTGGTTGACACTCAACATGTGACCGCCACCACATTTTGGCGTTACCTTGAAACTGATAGCTCACGAACTAAACGCCAAACCGTTCTACTATGCCCATCTTGTGTAGTAGCTCATGACAATCAACCAGAAAATCGTAGGCATCCTCTGATTCTGCGCCCTTAAAGACTGGAGGTTTCAATTTCAAGAACTTACTGAAAAGTTCATGCTGATCATTTGTCATATTAGGTCCAGTAGTCAAACGTGGAAATGTGCCTATTCCCAATGATGCATCCATGCGGGGAGTCATAGTAGCCGCATGTCGTACCTCTGAAACCGGAGGTGTTGGTGCAGAAACCACTGGAGGTGCCTGACCGTGATCAGATAACCCGCTAAGATAAGCAAGAACCTGATTGATCATCTCTGGGGAAGGTTGGGGTGGCAATTCCTCATTCTGCTCTTGTTCAGTTTCCCCTTCCTCACCCTCTCTTACTACCTCCTCAGTCGGTGGAGGAGTCACCGCCCTAGCATCAGATGGACTAGGTGCTCGTCCTATTCCTCTAGAGGACGTCCTCCCACGACCTCTTCCACGGCCTCTTGCCACTGCTCTTCCTCGAGCTACAGCCCCAGTGGCTGGCTCAGTCGTTTCTTGTCTTTCCGTTGTTGCTGCTGGTGCGGTCGTTACTCTAGTTCTAACCATCTGCGAAATAGAATGAAGATGGTCAGATACCAATTTGTATCACCTAGATACCAATTGGACTCAAGTAGTAGCACGAAAGAAGAATGAAAGAATAGAATTTTCCTAAAGTCTTATAGCCTCTCAAAGAAAAGTAAAGGCGTCCCCCTACCGTTCCATAAGACTCTAATAGACTCGTTCTTGTGTGATGAGACCAATGAACCTAATGCTCTGATACCAAGTTTGTCACGACCCAAATTGGGGACGCGACTGGCACCCACATTTACCCTCCTATGTGAGCGAACCAACCCATCTAAACCTTAACATTTCAAGATATATCAACAGAAAATAATGCGGAAGACTTAAACTCATTAATAAAACAATTCAAAACTATTATTATTGTTCCCAAAATCTGGAAGTCATCAACACAAGAACATCTATGATCAAATTACTAACTAAAAATGTCTAAGAAGCTAAAAATACATAAGAAGCTAGTCCATGCCGGAAATCAAGGCATCAAGACTTGAAGAAAAAGATCCAGTCCAAGCTAGACGCATTAGCTCACCCTGAATTTCCGATGTAGTGAAGACTGGCTAGAATTACTGCTGAGTTGAAGATGACGGAACGTTTGCTGCATTACACAAATAACAAAGAAAGAAACAAACAAGTAGGGGTCAGTACAAAAAACGGGTACTGAGTAAGTATCATCGGCCAACTCGAAATAGGGAACAGTATATATCAATAATAATGTAAATCAACTACAATACTCGACATGTAGCAACAACAATATTAATTCATCAATAAATACAACCGAGTTCACACATGAGGACTCAACCCTCAATACCATACTCATTTGGGAATTAAGTTCATTAGATTGAGTATATTCATTATCTTTCAAGATTCATTATCTTTCTTCCTCTTGTGTCGGTACGTGACACTCCGCTCCTCTATTACTATCCTGGTACCGGAACGTGGCACCCGATCCATATACTACCCTGGTGTCGGAACGTGACACTCCGATCCTCATATACTATCCTGGTACCGGAACGTGGCACCCGATCCATATACTATCCTGGTGTCGGAACGTGACACTTCGATCCTCATATACTATCCTGGTACCGGAACGTGGCACCCGATCCATATACTATCCTGGTGTCGGAACGTGACACTCCGATCCTCATATACTATCCTGGTACCGGAACGTGGCACCCGATCCCCTAATTCATCAAGCCTTCTTTTATACTAAGGCATCATCAATCTCATTATATAATGTATCAAGCCTTCTTTTATACTAAGGCATCATCAATCTCATTATATAATATATCAAGCCTTCATTTATACTAAGGCATCATCATTAACAAGTAAATTAGGGTTCTTTCAAGATTTGAGATTCAATAGCTTCATCATGCTTTTTCTATCACAATTTCATAATCACAATCATGCAAGCATACAAGTAAGCATATAGAAGGGTTTACAATACTACCAACACATATCATTCGCTATTAAGAGTTTACTATAAGATAGCATAAACCATAACCTACCTCCACCGAAGACTAGTGATCAACAAGCAAATTTCCAAGCTCCTGTTTTCTCCTTCCTCTCGATCGATTTCTCTCTTTCTCTTTGTTCTTTCTATTTTCTTTTATTCAAACCCTCTTTCTTTTACCCTAATTAACATATAATTAAGTGTAAAAGAGGACAATAACACCCACTAATTAACTTAAGGTTACCTCTTTTAACCCCCAAGTAATTAGACTTATTAATATTAACCCTCAATCTTTATAATTAAGGAAAGAATAGTCCAAAACAACCCTTAAAACGTGTAGAGGAATCCTATTCTGCCTGGGATTTGCGCAACCTGTGACGGGCCGTCGTGGATGTGACGGCACGTCCTGCAGGTCCGTCACAATTTACAGAGAGTCGATTTTCAGTATCCAATTTCAGAATTCTAAGTATGCTGAAACGATGCACCCTCGACGGGCCATCGTGCCTGTGACGGTCCGTCGCAGTGCCCGTGGTCTTGGCCAGTTTTTTTTTTCCAGAAATAAAATATGCTGCTCAAAACGACTAAACAGGTCGTTACAGAATCAAAGCTTGAATCCCCTATGACATGTGAATATTCCCTTTTCAACTGGATTCTTGATGTTTGGTCATGGTCTAACAACATCAATATAAATTTAGGGTCGATAAACAAAACCCAAATATCCTGATCATAATTAACCCTAGGTCAAAGCCTTGATCCCCATACCAAAATTAGGGCTTTTTCACCGCAACTCCCATATCAAACACTCCCCTATTAATAATTACACATGAATTTACATTCTATAGATCAAAAAATTGATTTGGCGAGTGAAAAATTTACCTTTAGCCTTAAAATAGTGAAAACCCATCAAGAACACACATGGAGTCGTTCCTTAGCTCTCAAAGTTAAAAAGTGTAGAATACAACATTTTTTGCATTTTATTTCTTACTTATGTCGTGTTTGTCTTGCCATGGAGGCCCCAACCCCCATAGAGGCCCGCCCTTGAGAGAATAACCCCACCACTGCACATCAATATCCTCAACTCTCATAGCTGGTTCCTAAAAAATACAAAGAAAACCATCTTCTTGCATGAAAATAGTGTACAAATTTAAGAATTCTAAACTCCCATTTCACAACACACAATAATGAATGACACTTAGAAAATACCTGTTCACGCTAAGATCAGTTTCGAGAGTCCTTGTCACCCAAATTGAATTATGTTAAGTGGTACAGATGCCTTAAAGTCTTAGATATCCACTCATGTAATCAAATTCATTAACATATATATCTCATTTTGTTACCAGATTATCCTAGACCTCACTCACTACAATTTCGTCCAAATATGGACTATGCTAGGAAATCTCTAGTTAATACGAAAAAAAATTTTGGCCTTAATTTTTCCCATTGGTTTAACCTTGACGACGGAAATCAGGTCGTTACAGTAGGTGATTTATATAGTTAGAAACTTCATATAATGGTATAATTCTCCATATACTATATGAAAAAATAATATGATTTATCTAAATTTGTGTTGATGGTAACATATACATATTTCTTTGCTTAAATTTAATATTTGTCTATAAGAAGATACCCTAGATATTAATGAGCTTTTTATTTAATTAAATAGTTATCAATGTTCTATTTTCAGTTAAGATTCACAAAACAACTATGTTGAACACTTGAGTACAAAAAAAAAACTTTTAGTATATTACAAGAACCTTAAACCATTAGAGCAAAAAATCTACATACAAAAATCTAGAAACCATGAAGGAATTTGGCAACATATTATATTTTGGTTTTACTTCTTGAAACTTAAATTTATATTAATTTGACCTAGTAGAGTATTCACACTTAAAAGTAATAAAAAAAATTTCCTTTTTGATACCTACAAAAATAAGAAAAAAAATAAGCCCTAACCCATTGGTAGCCACGTAATGCTGACATTAATTTTCACTTGGACACGTCAAGTAGTCCTTATTCATTTTGAACACCTTAAGTTTGGGACGGCAGTGTTAAGTTGACACTTTTTTGACAACTAACCAAATATATAAGATGTGTGTATTACACTTGAGTCACACCCCGAGCATATACCCTGGGCCGGGCTGGCACTCGAAAATCATTGGTGTCCTCGAGCGAACAATTGTCTTGACGTACTTTACTTAGCAGAAAACGTAGCTAAATAAAAAGGTGTCATTTAATAATTACAAGATTAATAAGTTGGATAAAATGACACATAAGTCTCATAGAAAAATTTCTGCAATACAAAGATGAGAGACTGAAAACTTATTGTCTGATTGTCTATGATACCTTTATAATACTAAGGTGGATGTTGGGAAAGATCCTAAAAAGTCCTATAAAATAAAGACCAAAAGCGAATTAATGTGTCCCCCGGGATGTAAGGAGGCTCACCACTAACTGTGAGTACTCAACTGGATCAACGTGGCACTGGATGATGTTTATCCTGGTTACATGCGTCTGCATCTTAAGACGATGCAGAACAACGTGCATCAGTACATTCAATGTATGAGTATGCAAGTTGGAATGCTAACAACAACTTAAGTGTCGAAAAAAGTAAGAAGAAAACTTACTTTGGCTATGCTCAACTAAAGAATAACATAATTCAATATAAAAAGTAAGACATATGCAGTATATATAAATCTTGTAAGATAGTTTAACAACTTAGATCGTTATAGATATACAATAAAAAGACTCAACTTTACTTAATTATGAAGTAATATAGTTTCTGTAGGAAATTCTGTAATTGATAGAAATCATTATTAGCCTAAGTGATGGTACAACGTCTTACCTCACGTTGCAAGAGGACCGTCCTATTCCTTGAAGTCGGTATAGAACATAAACTACTAAGTGGATCCACCAGTCTTTGCTAAAAAGTACTAATGAATCATCTAAAAGGTATAACCCTTCTTTTTTCCATGTTGGTTTCATAGTTTATGGGGGCCTTGAGTTAATTGAACTCACGTCCCCATATTAATGCTTAATACTACTTCCAAAGATACTTAGCTAATATGTTATTTTAGAACAACTTCTTCTCTGGTATGAGGTAATTGCTCAAACTTAATTTTAAAAGCTCTCTATGAAATTATAGTTTCCTCTTTACTAAAACTAGCCCAAAGGCTCTGTTGGAAGTCTCAGCTCCCTTTCTTTCTCAAAATGTGAAAACATTTGTAACTCCTAGGGAATACATAGTTCCCTTATAACTTTTGAGGATGACCTAAACTTTTACTCTTTACTTAACTTGCAACATGAGCCTTAGAATAAATTTAAAACATTTGTTAAAGACTCTTAAAAACTTTAAGAACTTGCTTTGACTAGCTTCTTAACCATTAGAGTTGACTTTTAACTTCTTTTGAATTTGATCTTAACTTTGGATGAATTCTTGATTATCCTTCAATGAAATTATAGATTTAAGGTTATAATTTCCATTTTAAGTGATTCCTATGTTATTAGAAATCATTGGAAGTAGTTAGAATCACTGGAGAGTGTTACGTACACTTTAAAAAGATTCAAACAGGCTAAACGACGAAAATTGGGCGAAAAATGCAGATTCACGCGCATCAAGAGCGCGCCACACCTGTCCCAAAATTTTGGGGCTCATTCTAGGCGCACTAAAGGCGCGCTGCCCTATTCTTCATGGTGCTATGGGGACACGATGTGCCTGGCCCTCCCCAGGTGCGTCTAACGAACTTCTCCACTCAATTTTCAATGCTAAACCCTCTAAATTTCCGTAGTTCATTCCCCAAACACATAGGGTCATTAGTACCCTTAATACCCAATTGAATTAACTCGAAAACAACCCGAAAACACGAGTCAATTCAACACTAGGCTTTCAACAACTCAATCAACAAGAATTCAACAATGTTCTTCAAGAACTTCACTTTTATCACTTAACCAATTCCAAAATCACTGAATTAAAATAAGTTTTGTATGTGGGTCAACTGACCCACCACTAAATGATCTCATATCCTTTGATAGAGATCACCCCCGATGAATTACACTCGTAAACTTGATGTTTTTCGTGAAATTCTTGAATTCTCTCTACCATCCTCTTTTTTCTCTCCAAGCCCTAAGCATAGTTCTGATTTTTCCAAAACTGAATTAAGAATTATTTTTGCCCCAATAAAAACCCTAAAGAGAATTAATTGGTGAAAAGACTAGTTTTTCTTTATATAAATCCGAATTGGGACATTCCTTAATCCAACAACCCAACTTCCGCAAGGCATAATTCACTCTTACGATATCAAAATCACGCAAACTCGACAGTGTTATAAAGATTAACCCAAGACTTTGCACCGATATCCGAAAGCACCTCTTACTCATTTGGAGTTAGAAATTAAGGCTGTTTGAAGATGACCAAAACTCACTTTCGTAACATAGAAATTTTTTCAAGATTTTCCCTTTACTTTCCAAAAGAATTATTTTTAGGTTCTCAGCTCATTCTTAACTACTTCATGTTTTGAGATGTTACAACTTGTCGATGACGTATCAAAATAGTGAATTAAATAATGACATGTGACATATATATAAAATAATTATTTAATAAAACATTATGAATAAAAATCTATTTTAAAAGAACTAATTATTTACTTTTAACAAACTTTCAGAAAAGAAGAAAAAGAACAAAAAAGCTCAAATACCTTTCTTTTGCTCGTCCACCATTTCCATATCTCTTCCTCCTCTAACAACTATTACCTTGATACCTTCTTATGAAAATTTCAAGATTATCATTACTACCATCACTTTCTTCAAATCTACCTATAATCAATTTGGATCATAAGCATATAGCTATCATCCAGCTATCATACAACTACCATCTCTTTGATACTTCTTGTAACGACCTGTTTAGTCGTTTTGGAGCAGCAGAATAATTTCTGGAAAAACTGGCTGGGACGACGGAAGTCGTGACGGACCGTCGTAGTCACGACGGCCCGTCGTGAATGATTCGTCCCATGACACTTAGCATTTTAAAAATCGGGTACTGAAAATCGACTCTCTGTAAATTGTGACGGACCTGCAGGACGTTCCGTCACATCCACGACGAACCGTCGTGAGTTTCCGTTGCAAAACACTTCAACGTTTGAGAATTTGGTTCGAGAAACGAGTTTCTGACCGCCATGACGGACGTGCAGGACGGACCGTCACAGGCGTGACGGACCGTCACAGCGTCCGTGGCGACGATGGAAAAGTGGGGAGGCACGACGGCCGGTGTGACGGACCGTCGCAGGCATGACGGCCCGTCACAGGCTGCACAATCCCAGGCAGTTTGGGATTTCTCCACACGTTTTAAAGGTCGTTTTTTATTATTCTTTCCTTAATTACAAGATTGAGGGGTAACATTTATAAGTCTAATTACTTAGGGGTTAAAAGGGGTAACCTTAAGTAATTAGAGGGGTTTATTGTCCTTTTTTCACACTTAATTATATGATTAATTAGGGTAAAGGAAAAGAGGGTTTGAGTAAAAACAAAAGAATAAAGAACAGAAAGGGAGAGAGAGCAGATCGATCGAGAGAGAGGAGAATAGCAAGCTTGGGAAATTTCTGTTGATTCCAATTCTTCGGTGGAGGTAGGTTATGGTTTATGTTACGATAATCGTAGTGAACTCTTGATAGCGTATGATATGTATTGATGATGTTGTAAACCTGTCTATATGCTTAATTGTATGCTTGCATGATTATGATTATGAAATTGTTATGAATTACAAAGCATGATGAAGCTATTGAATCCCAAATCTTGAAAGAACCCTAATTCACTTGATATATTATATAATAAGATTGATGATGCCTTAGTATGAAAGAAGGCTTGATAAATTATATAATGATAATGAGGATGCCTTAGTATAAAAGAAGGCTTGATGAATTAGGGGATCGGGTGCCACGTTCCGGTACCAGGATAGAATGAGGATCGGAGTGTCACGTTCCGACACCAGGATAGAATATGAGGATCGGGTGCCACGTTCCGGTACCAGGATAGAATGAATATGAGGATCGGAGTGTCACGTTCCGACACCAGGATAGAATATGAGGATCGGGTGCCACGTTCCGGTACCAGGATAGAATGAATATGAGGATCGGAGTGTCACGTTCCGACACCAGGATAGAATTAGAGGAGCGGAGTGTCACGTACCGACACAAGAGGAAGAAAGATAATGAATCTTGAAAGATAATGAATATACTCAATCATAATGAACTTACTTTTCCCAAATGAGTATGGTATTGAGGCTTGAGATCTCATGAATGAACTTGATGGTGTTACTGACGATTATGATACTTGTTGTTGCTACATGTTGAGTTTATAGTTGATTTATAATATTATTTGATATATATTGTTCCCTATTTTGAGTTAACCGATGATATCTACTCAGTACGTGTGGTTGTACTGACCCCCTACTTTTATGTTTTCCTTTTGTTATTTGTGTTATGCAGCAAACGTTCCGTCAACTTCGACTCAGCAGTAGATCAAGCCGTCTTCACTCCATCGGAAATTCAGGGTGAGCTAATGCGTCTAGCTTGGACTGGGTCTCCTTCTTTAAGTCTTGATGCCTTGAACTTCCGGCAATGGACTACTTTTAATTGTTTTAGCTTTTTAGACATTCTTAGATTAGTAGTTTGAGATAGATGTTCTTGTGGTGATGACTTCCAGATTTTGGGAATATTAATAATAGTTTTGAGTTGTTTTTCTTTATTAATGAGTTTAAGTCTTCCGCATTATTTTCTGTTGAAATATCTTGAAATGTTAAGGTTTAGATGGGTTGGTTCGCTCACATCGGAGGGTAAATGTGGGTGCCAGTCGCGTCCCCGATTTGGGTCGTGACAGACTTGGTATCAGAGCATTAGGTTCATTGGTCTCATCACACAAGAACAGGTCTAGTAGAGTCTTAAAGAACGGTAGGGGACGCCTTTACTTTTCTTTGAGAGGCTATAAGACTTTAGGAAAATTCCATTCTTTCATTCTTTCTTTCGTGCTACTACTTGAGTCCAATTGGTATCTAGGTGATACAAATTGGTATCTGACCATCTTCACTCATTTCGCAGATGGTTAGAACTAGAGCAACGACCGCACCAGCAGCAACAACGGAAAGACAAGAAACGACTGAGCCAGTCACTGGGGCTGTGGCTCGAGGGAGAACAACGGCAAGAGGCCGCGGTAGAGGTCGTGGGAGGACGTCCTCTAGAGGAAGAGGACGAGCACCTAGTCCATCTGAGGCTAGGGCGGTGACTCCTCCACCGACCGAGGAGGTAGTAAGAGAGGGTGAGGAAGGGGAAACTGAACAAGGGCAGAATGAGGAAATGCCACCCCAACCTACCCCAGAGATGATCAATCAGGTACTTGCTTATCTTAGCGGGTTATCCGATCAGGGTCAGGCACCTCCAGTGGTTTCTGCACCAACACCTCCGGTTTCAGAGATACGACATGCGGCTACTATGGCTCCCCGCATGGATGCACCATTGGGAATAGGCACATTTCCACGTCTGACTACTGGGCCTATTATGACAAACGATCAACATGAACTTTTTAGCAAGTTCTTGAAACTAAAACCTCCAGTCTTCAAGGGTGCAGAATCTGAGGATGCTTATGATTTTCTGGTTGATTGTCATGAGCTACTACATAAGATGGGGATAGTAGAGAGGTTTGGTGTCGAGTTCGTGAGTTATCAGTTCCAAGGTAACGCCAAAATGTGGTGGCGTTCACATGTTGAGTGTCAACCAACAGAGGCACCACCTATGACTTGGGAATCATTCTCTACCCTATTTATGGAGAAGTATATCCCAAGGACTTTGAGAGATAGAAAGAGGATGAGTTCTTGAGTCTCGAACAGGGAAGGATGACAGTAAACGCGTATGAGGCTAAATTTCGCGCGCTATCCAGATATGCCACGCAACTTTGTTTCAGTCCACAAGAACGGATCCGCCGTTTTGTGAAGGGGTTGAGATCAGAGTTGCGGATTTCAGCCTTGCAGATAGCGGCAACAGCAACATCCTTCCAAGAGGTGGTAGACTTTGTGATAGAGGTGGAAGGAGTGAAACCGGATGACTTCACCCCAACGTCTACATCAAAGAGGTTTCGAAGGGGAGGTGAGTATAATGGTTCTTATTCTAGAGGACAGAACTTCGGAGGTCACTCAAACCGACCGATACAGTCTTCACTACAGACTGTAGTTGGGGGTCCACCTCAGAACGGTCAACATTTCTCTGAGAGGCCGACGCGTGAACCCAGAGAATGTTATGGGTGTGGAGAGATTGGGCACATTAAGAGGTACTGTCCAAACCAGAGTTACAGACCCCCAATGGCTAGAGGAAGAGGTGGTAATGGTAGAGGCCGTTATTCTGGAGGGCGTGGTGGCCGAGGTAATGGTGGTCACCAAAACGGCAGAGGTGAAGGGCAAAATGGAGCCACTACTACACAACATGGTAGGGGCAACGGACAGACAAATAATGGGGCTCATTGCTACGCTTTCCCTGGGAGATCTGAAGCGGAGGCGTCTGATGCTGTTATCACAGGTAATCTCTTGGTTTGTGATTGCATGGCATCTGTATTATTTGACCCTGGCTCCACGTTTTCATATGTATCTTCCTCATTTGTTAACGGTCTAAATTTACATTGTGAATTACTTGACATACCTATTCGTGTTTCTACTCCGGTGGGTGAGTCTGTGATAGTCGAAAAAGTGTATAGGTCTTGTTTGGTGAATTTTGTGGGGAGCAACACTTATGTGGATTTGGTTATCTTAGAAATGGGTGACTTTGATGTAATTCTGGGTATGACTTGGCTTTCTCCAAACTTTGCGATTTTGGATTGTAATGCTAAAACAGTGACGTTAGCCAAGCCTGGGGCAGATCAGTTAGTATGGGAGGGTGACTACACTCCCAACCCGGTGCGTATCATCTCCTTTATTCGTGCTCAGAAGATGGTTAGTAAGGGTTGTCTAGCTTTCTTGGCACATCTTAAGGATGACACTACTCAAGTACCATCGATTGAGTCAGTTTCGGTAGTCTGTGAGTTTTTGGATGTGTTCCCTGCAGATCTTCCCGGTATGCCACCAGATAGGGATATAGACTTCTGCATTGATTTGGAACCCGGTACTCGCCCCATTTCTATACCCCCGTATAGAATGGCTCCCGCGGAGTTAAGAGAATTAAAGGCTCAACTTCAAGAGTTGTTGAGCAAAGGCTTCATTAGACCAAGTGCATCTCCTTGGGGTGCTCCGGTTTTGTTTGTGAAGAAGAAAGATGGGAGTTTCCGAATGTGCATAGATTACCGACAGTTGAACAAGGTAACTATTAAGAACAAGTACCCCAATCCTCGCATTGATGACTTGTTCGATCAGTTACAAGGTGCTTGTGTCTTCTCGAAGATCGACTTGAGATCCGGTTATCACCAACTGAAAATACGAGCAACGGATGTGCCAAAGACTGCTTTTCGAACTAGGTATGGGCATTATGAGTTTGTGGTAATGTCGTTTGGTCTTACTAATGCCCCTGCTGCCTTCATGAGCTTGATGAACGGGATTTTCAAGCCATATTTGGATCTCTTTGTGATTGTGTTTATTGATGATATACTGATATACTCCAAAAGTAAGAAGGAACATGAGGAGCATTTGAGAATGGTGTTAGAGTTGTTGAGAAAGAAAAAGCTTTATGCGAAATTCTCCAAGTGTGAGTTTTGGCTAGATTCAGTGTCCTTCTTGGGGCACGTGGTTTCTAAGGATGGAGTGATGGTAGATCCATCTAAGATTGAGACAGTAAAGAATTGGGTAAGACCTACAAACGTGTCAGAAATAAGGAGTTTTGTGGGGTTAGCTAGCTACTACCGCCGATTCGTCAAGGGATTCTCTTCCATTGCTTCCCAATTGACGAACTTGACCAAGCAAAACGTCCCATTTGTATGGTCGGATGAGTGTGAGGAGAGCTTCCAGAAGCTTAAGACTTTGTTGACTACCGCACCTATCCTTACCTTGCCAGTAGAGGGCAAAAACTTCATTGTTTATTGTGATGCATCCTATTCTGGGTTGGGTGCAGTGCTAATGCAAGAGAAAAATGTGATTGCTTATGCTTCAAGACAATTAAAGGTGCATGAACGCAACTATCCGACCCATGACTTGGAGTTGGCCGCGGTAGTATTCGCACTAAAGCAATGGAGACACTATTTGTATGGGGTTAAGTGTGAAGTCTATACGGACCATCGTAGCCTACAGTATGTCTTCACTCAGAAAGACTTGAACTTGAGACAGAGGAGATGGATGGAACTACTAAAGGACTACGACATCACTATCTTGTATCATCCGGGGAAGGCCAATGTTGTGGCAGATGCCTTGAGTAGAAAGGCCGGAAGCATGGGAAGTCTAGCTCATTTGCAAGCTTCTAGACGCCCATTGGCTAGAGAAGTGCAGATTTTGGCTAATGACCTTATGAGGTTAGAAATAAACGAGAAGGGAGGACTGTTAGCTTGTGTAGAGGCAAAATCCTCTTTTCTTGATCAGATTAAGGAGAAACAGTTTGATGATGAGAAACTAAGGCGAATTCGAGATAAAGTGTTGCAAGGAGAGGCTAAGGAAGCAATAATCGATGGAGAAGGTGAAAGCTATTCAAGAGAAGCTTTTGGCGGCTCAAAGTAGACAAAAGGAGTATGCAGACCGAAAGGTTAGAGACTTGGAGTTCATGGAAGGTGAACAAGTCTTGTTGAAGGTTTCGCCCATGAAAGGGGTGATGCGGTTTGGAAAAAGAGGTAAGTTAAGTCCAAGGTATATTGGACCATTTGAAGTGCTTAAAAGAATAGGGGAGGTGGCTTATGAATTAGCCTTGCCCCCAGGGCTGTCCGGAGTGCATCCGGTGTTTCATGTATCCATGTTGAAGAGATACCACGGAGATGGAAACTACATTATCCGTTGGGATTCAGTTTTGTTGGATGAGAACTTGACTTATGAAGAGGAACCGGTTGCTATATTAGATAGAGAAGTTCGCAAGTTGAGGTCGAGAGAGATTGCATCCATCAAGGTTCAATGGAAGAATCGACCGGTTGAAGAGGCTACGTGGGAGAAGGAGGCAGATATGCAAGAAAAATACCCACATCTGTTTACAGATTCAGGTACTCCTTTTCGCCACTGTTTTTCTTCTGTTGATCGTTCGGGGACGAACGATGGGTAAATTGGTATCTATTGTAACGACCTGTTTAGTCGTTTTGGAGCAGCAGAATAATTTCTGGAAAAACTGGCTGGGACGACGGAAGTCGTGACGGACCGTCGTAGTCACGACGGCCCGTCGTGAATGATTCGTCCCATGACACTTAGCATTTTAAAAATCGGGTACTGAAAATCGACTCTCTGTAAATTGTGACGGACCTGCAGGACGTTCCGTCACATCCACGACGAACCGTCGTGAGTTTCCGTTGCAAAACACTTCAACGTTTGAGAATTTGGTTCGAGAGAAACGAGTTTCTGACCGCCATGACGGACGTGCAGGACGGACCGTCACAGGCGTGACGGACCGTCACAGCGTCCGTGGCGACGATGGAAAAGTGGGGAGGCACGACGGCCGGTGTGACGGACCGTCGCAGGCATGACGGCCGTCACAGGCTGCACAATCCCAGGCAGTTTGGGATTTCTCCACACGTTTTAAAGGTCGTTTTTGATTATTCTTTCCTTAATTACAAAGATTGAGGGGTAACATTTATAAGTCTAATTACTTAGGGGTTAAAAGGGGTAACCTTAAGTGAATTAGAGGGGTTTATTGTCCTTTTTCACACTTAATTATATGATTAATTAGGGTAAAGGAAGAGGGTTGAGTAAAACAAAAGAGAAAGAACAGAAAGGGAGAGAGAGCAGATCGATCGAGAGAGAGGAGAATAGCAAGCTTGGGAAATTTCTTGTTGATTCCAATTCTTCGGTGGAGGTAGGTTATGGTTTTATGTTACGATAATCGTAGTGAACTCTTGATAGCGTATGATATGTATTGATGATGTTGTAAACCTGTCTATATGCTTAATTGTATGCTTGCATGATTATGATTATGAAATTGTTATGAATTACAAAGCATGATGAAGCTATTGAATCCCAAATCTTGAAAGAACCCTAATTCACTTGATATATTATATAATAAGATTGATGATGCCTTAGTATGAAGAAGGCTTGATAAATTATATAATGATAATGAGGATGCCTTAGTATAAAAGAAGGCTTGATGAATTAGGGGATCGGGTGCCACGTTCCGGTACCAGGATAGAATGAGGATCGGAGTGTCACGTTCCGACACCAGGATAGAATATGAGGATCGGGTGCCACGTTCCGGTACCAGGATAGAATGAATATGAGGATCGGAGTGTCACGTTCCGACACCAGGATAGAATATGAGGATCGGGTGCCACGTTCCGGTACCAGGATAGAATGAATATGAGGATCGGAGTGTCACGTTCCGACACCAGGATAGAATTAGAGGAGCGGAGTGTCACGTACCGACACAAGAGGAAGAAAGATAATGAATCTTGAAAGATAATGAATATACTCAATCATAATGAACTTACTTTTCCCAAATGAGTATGGTATTGAGGCTTGAGATCTCATGAATGAACTTGATGGTGTTACTGACGATTATGATACTTGTTGTTGCTACATGTTGAGTTTATAGTTGATTTATAATATTATTTGATATATATTGTTCCCTATTTTGAGTTAACCGATGATATCTACTCAGTACGTGTGGTTGTACTGACCCCCTACTTTTATGTTTTCCTTTTGTTATTTGTGTTATGCAGCAAACGTTCCGTCAACTTCGACTCAGCAGTAGATCAAGCCGTCTTCACTCCATCGGAAATTCAGGGTGAGCTAATGCGTCTAGCTTGGACTGGGTCTCCTTCTTCAAGTCTTGATGCCTTGAACTTCCGGCAATGGACTACTTTTAATTGTTTTAGCTTTTTAGACATTCTTAGATTAGTAGTTTGAGATAGATGTTCTTGTGGTGATGACTTCCAGATTTTGGGAATATTAATAATAGTTTTGAGTTGTTTTTCTTTATTAATGAGTTTAAGTCTTCCGCATTATTTTCTGTTGAAATATCTTGAAATGTTAAGGTTTAGATGGGTTGGTTCGCTCACATCGGAGGGTAAATGTGGGTGCCAGTCGCGTCCCCGATTTGGGTCGTGACACTTCTAATTCATCATTTTTTTTCTGCAATCGCCTCCACCACTAGAACTACTCATTTTAATTGAAAATACTAAAAAATATATATATATCAATGATAAAATGAGATATAGTGATGAATTTATTCGAAATGGGTTCATCCAAAATAGTAAAGTTGAATGTTTTGAGAAGTAGAAATTAGTATTTAAAAAATTTAATCTTATCAAAAAACTAAAAGAAACAAAGTCGAAAATATATTAACGAACATTTGCAGGATTTGCTAAACTTTCCGACAATGGAACTATGGTAAAATTAGGTTGATAAATTTGATATCATGAAGAAGATATATTTTGTAGGAATATTTTTTTCCTTTCTTAAATTATTGTTGTTGATATATACTATTAATTTAATTTTTCATATCAAGAAATGACAAAAGAGGAGAAAGTTGAATTTACGATGGTGGCAAGGTGGTTACAAGGTGGTGGTAGATTTTTGAGGAAGTGTGGGAAGGAGAGAGAAGGAAGAAGAAGAAAGAAATAAATAAATCACTAAACTTATGTCTTTCATTCACTCAAAGTGAGTGCAACACAGTTAATATTCTAACTTATCGAAAATGTCAAAATGACATAAGAGGTTCCTACTTAAAGTGTTTAAAAGGAACATCGTCCAGTTGAGATGTCTATGTAAAATTTGGTGGCAACTTTAGGGGGTTAATGGTGGGTTAGGCCAAGAAATAAAATAAGAATATGCATAACGACAGGCAACAAAAATGATAGTAACTTCAAAAATATATTTTCATACAATATAAATCCATGCTCATATGAAGTAAATAGAGTTACAAATGAAGCAACAATACTACATAAAAATATTATAAAAGGATGAGAAATGCAAAAAAATTATCTAATGAATTGATGTGATGTCAAAAGGAATTCCAAAATTAGTTATGCACATCAAAAATCAATTGAAGAAAAGAAAAATTTTATACCAACCATAGGAATATTTTTGTCAAAAAAAAAATCTTCCTTCTAAATTGTATTTCGAAAAATCATGTTACATTCTTTACAAATTGACAGTACTTGATATTAATTTATACCAATGTATTGTTGCAATGCAATTAAGTTGGCAACACAAAAGGTATAAAATAATTCTTAAATATTTAATATATTAAGTGGTATTTTAATAATATTAGACAAAAAGGCTTAGCTATATTATTAAAATGTATTACACGAAAAATGTACTCTTGTTTTTGTTTTTATAAGTTTGTCATCATGAATTCCAATAAGAGTCGATGAAAATACTTGATTATAATATTATTTATTTATTTCACCATAAAGTACCATTTACTTTCTTATATGTTTATTTAACAAAATATTATTGGCTTAATCACGTACAAAACTCAAGATTTACAGAGGCAACTTTTTAATTTGCGCTATTTATTATTTTTTAAGAAATACGTTAGTCTTAGGGGGGTAAAAAACTACATTTTATGAGTATGTAATACAACTTTTTAACTTAATGATTTCTTTCTTACCCATCCATTTATCTAATTTAAATAATATTATTAAATTAGATATTTAATTTGGAATTAAATGAATAAAGTTAAAAGGTCAATACACATTCATGTACTTAAAATAATATAGTTCCTATGTTAAAAATTCATGACCTCCTTTCCTTTTTAGTCAGTTTCAAAAGAATGACCTCTTTTTTTTTGGGTAATAAGACTTCAGGTTTCCACGTGACATGTTTAATGCCAGAAGATTAAAGGAAAATTTATACATTTGACATAACTTTAATTTAGGACAAAAAGATTTAAAAGTCTTATATATTTTCTTTAACTCCATGTCAAGTCAAACTAAGTCATCTTTTTAAACGGAGTGAGTAGTATTTATGGAAGGGCGTATAATGATCTCAACTATTTGAAATGGTACAAAATTTACATTCATGCACCTTTTGGTCCCCAAATACCTTGAGGTGAACCTTTTGGGTCAAACATACCCTTATTTCTTGAGTGCCCACACTCATAAGGTTTATGGAGGATAAATTTATACCAAATCTCATTGTTTAAGGGCAATTTAGGCCCTTCACTATTAAAAAAATTGGAATTACATAGTGTATGAGATCGTATGTTTCCCTAATTTTGGGTTTTATAGAAAACAAAATCAAACTAACCTCTACTGTATATACTCACCTCCCCCCTCCCCCCCATAACTTTCTTCTACCACTTTTTTTTTTCCTCTCGGATCGTATCCACCATTATAATTATTTTCAACTAATGAAAAATTAAATAAGGGAGAAAAAAAGTAGAAATATAACAATGCCATTCATTTATAAATGGTTTGTTGAATAGAAGATGATTTAATTAAGGATCTATATAAATATACTATAATTTTTCTTTTTCGTGTATCCAAAAATTCAAAATAAAAGAATGACAATAACCTTGTTGGCTATCCCCATCCAACATGAAAATAATAACAATTCAGAGAATATGAACAAGTAAGTTCATTTCATGTTTGATTAATTGATATCTTAATTTATTAATAACAATAGATTAAAAGGAATAAAAAGAGGAAAATGAAAAAGACGATGGGTAAATTGATTGAAATTATTATATTGTTAAAAACTATGAATGATTTTTTATATTGACCATCAAATAGAGCAAGTATTTATTTTAGGTAGATCTCCAAATATTAATTGTGTAATACACCTACATGATGTTAGAAATAAAGTAAGGTATGAAATGACACAAGATTTGTTTATAATAGATAATTGAGCACTGAACCGGCATTTAAGCAATAAAAGACACAATATCGACATCATGATTTGAAAATATGGTTGTACATCAAGATCAACAAGAAGCATCACATGCACAATGACAACAATATCTAGATATATTAGTCTAACAGATACACTTCAGTAAATCTGAGCAGAATTGCTAAAGGCACAAAACTAATGACATGTACAATTTGCTTCATTAAGTTATGTTTATAAATTATGTTTTAATGATGACACAAATCCTAGCTGATCTCTCTAAAATTACAATAAGATGACACATTTATAATCTATGAAAAAATGCATAAATCTAAACAAGGAAATCACACACTAACCGAATCAAGGATATCCACTCGCATAGATATGGAAACAAGAAGAGTCAGTGGCATGCAACAAGGAAAGCCCGCCCTACAAGAATAAAAAAAGAATGACTTGTTTAGTTGCAACAAGTGTTTTCGTTATTTGTAGACAATTGGAAGCACCGAATATACAAAACTTACAATGCACAAATGTATATATTTGTATCCTAAAATAGACAATACATAACAATATATAATAAAATTTGCACGTACGTAAATATTATTCTCAGATACAAATAATCAAGTCAAAGTTACATATCAACAAAAACAAGATGATTATAAGGAAGGGAAGTTAGTAGTGTTGTCCACACAACTTTGCTTTTTGAATGCATGCTTGTTCGTAAGCTGAAATGATTATCAAGTCGGACATTATGAAATTGTAAATCTCAAATCGGAAAAGGATTACATCATAAGGAAACAAAGTTCAGTTCATCAATTAGCTATACATTTTCCTTGATTGATTCAATATGATGCAATAACTTTTTCCACTTTTTTTTTGTGAGCCACAGAAAATACAAATGCCAATATTCACAATCTTGATGTCAACACAAAAATAAATAAAATTAGAGACACTTAAAATCTTCACAAAATGTGAAATTAAAAATGAACTTGAGTAAGAGTATTGACAGAAATTCTCTGGATCCGAATTGATGGTTCCTCCGACTGTCCCAACCATGTGTGCTCGTAGAGCACAATCTAGATGAAAAATAATCCGTATATGTATCTATCTATTATTGCTTCACATTGAGTGAAACTCATTATAGCCCAAATTCATAAGTTCTCAGCGTAGGATATAATAACAGACTAGGAAAAAACTAGCCCAATTGCAACAAATATCTTAAATCATGCTCACCAAGAAAGTTGACATTGATCCTACATTCACCAAGCATCCTTTGATTTCGTGCTTATTCGGATTCTATTTTTATTATTCTTCTTTTTCCTCTTGTAACAACTTTCTTTTCTTCCAGACAGAGAACTTAATAACTACAAGGGATTTATATTATCTTGAGCATGTGGTGGTGGTGTACATGTCATTCCTATTCGTGACCCACTTCCATCAGCTCGTGGGCCAAAGCTAGCACCAAATGGAAGAGCTATGGTACTTATGTCGAGGCCTCATGAAACACTACCTCTCCTCCTGGTGCTTCTAACACCCTTTACATAGAGGAAATCCTCCGGAGACCTCAAGAAGAGAAGTAGCTTGTATCCTTTGAGATGTCATTTATTGAAATATTCTTAATTTATTAATATATTTGTTGCCTTTTCCCTAACTACACCAAAATGATATTTTTCATCCTTTTATGGGCTAAATAGAAGTCATACTTGTTATAAAGGAATAAAACATGTAACTTCTTGTTTATGTTGGTTCTTTAAGTATAGTATTAATCCACCAGGTGATGTTTTGATAAAAACAACATTTTGCATCATAGTAGTGATACTCTTATCCTTGTCATTGTGGATTTCATAAATCCAGTGTGTGCAGTTATTTCTTTGAGTACAATGCAAGGTAATTTTTTCTCAATATAATAATCCACAATCCAACTTCTTTATAATACCATTAAAAATTTCTATAAAAGTTACTAATGGAATTTGGACAGTAAAAATATTTTTATTGAGAAAATACACCTTGAATACACTCAAAGCAGTATATGCACACGCTGGATCTACGAAATCCACAAAGCCAAGGATTAAAATATCTCTATTACGCTGAAAAATGAAGTTTTAATCAACACAACACCTGGTAGATAAATAATATACTAATAGAAACAACATAAACATCAATTTACATGTTTTGATTCCTTTCTGAAAAGTCGGACTTCTACGTAGCACACAAAAGGACAAAAAATATCTTGTAAGTGTAGTAAGGGAATAATCAACATATATATTCAGAAATGAATAATGATTCAGTTAATGGCATCTCAAAGGATGCAAACTACTTCTTTTCCGGAGCTGTGCGGAGGAAACCCCTCCATGTAGAGTGTTTTATAAACACAATAAGGAGAATTATTGTTAAATGGCATTGGAATAAACACCATAACTATTCCATTTGATGCTAGCCCTAGCCCACAAGCCGATGAAAATGGATCATGGAATGAGAGGTATACTAACACCACTTGCTTTCGACAATCCAACTCCTTTGTAGTTATTAAATTTTTTGCCTGGAAGAGAAGTTTGTACAAGAGGAAGAGGAAGAGGAAGAATAAAAAGACATAATCCAATTTAGCACAAAATCCAAGCTTGCCCAAGGAATGTAGGAGCAGTGCCAGCTTCAACTTCAGGTTTGTCAAACTCAGCTTCAGTGATTATGAAATTTCAACGAGTTATGTGACTAGCCTTACACGTAGTTGCTCTTATTGAGGAATCAGACAGTAAAGGTTTCATCCTATCGCTAAAGATGTAGTCCTGTCATTCATATCTTAGAAAAAATCAATATCTAATTAAAAAGAAAACAAATTTGGTATCAGGTCAAATAAAGAAATGCTAGAAGTCCACATCAGAAAGCAAATCATTTTCGGCTATGAAATTACTATTGGAGAAAAAATTAGCTAAAGGAGAAAGCCAAAAGTTGGGCATACTCCCCAGGAAAAAAGACTTCTAATATTTGACTTGAAAAAAACCATACTTCAAATGAAGATACATGTAAATACTACAAAAACACTCTACTACCAAAGAAAGAAATATCAGTATTGAAATGCAATTTTTTTGTGGATAATGCACTAATGCAAGACATTTAACATAAACACCTAAAGGTCCAAGCTACCTTTGTCATGAAATTATAGTACAATGTTTTAACTTGTAGAACTAAGATACTCAGAACAATTTTCAAAACTAGAAACATCAAACCAATAAATAAAATTGAATCTGAAAAGATAAGAAATAATAAAAAGAGTGTTTCCTCAAAGAAGAAATTCAAGTCGATTATATACAGAGTGTCTCCTTAAGAAAATTATTGCCCTCAAATACCCTAGGTTCGTGGGATATAGATCCTGTTTGGCTGTGCTCAAAAGCTGGTCAACCTGACTTAAGAGTCCATTTTTGACTTATTAGAGTGTTTGACAATTATTTAAGTGACTTATTTTAAGCCAAAAGCTAGAATCTACGCAAGGGGTGTTTTTTTTCAACTGAAAATCTATTTTATGTTGACCAAGTATATTACCTTTTTGCCCTTAATTCTTTTTTTTTAATATTATTATTATCAGTATTATTGTTGTTATTGTTATTATTATCATTATTATTATTATTATTATTATATCATTATTATTATTGTTATATAATAATAATAATTATTTATTATTATTATTATTATTATTATTAATATTATATTATTGTTATTATGTCATTAATTATTGTTATTATTGATAATAATAATTTGTGATGATAAAAAAAAAAGTGAATAATAGGAAATATTATTACTTATAATGTAAAATATAAATTAATTTCATTTTAATTTTTTTAAGATAAAAACATTACATTAATCAACTTTTTTTCATTTTAACAGCTTTTAGGGTATTTCAAACATTTTGATGAAAAAGTGCTTACCAAAACATATTTTCCAAACACATCAACATCTTTGTTTTCTAATTGATGACTTTCGTCCAAACACATAGCTACTTATTTTAAAAATAAGTTTGAGCACTTTCAAAAGTACATTTGAAAAGCTACTTTTCTTAATCCAATCAAAAATGGCTCATATTCTCTCAAGATAGATGTCAAGACTCGAGCTACCTGGACACGCGGACACGGAATCTATGACCACAAGTGATCCCGAGCTAACCCTGCTTGCATGATCATGAGCATACTAAAGAATATAAACTATTTCGGAAGCTAAATCATACATAAATGAAAAGATGGGGAAATACCCATTTGCTAAATATGAGATATATGAAAACTAAGGAGTTTAATACAAAGAAAATTTTAATTCACTTACTAAGGTTAAACTAACTATGTCTGAAAATAACCTCTAAACTGGACTAGAAATACTAGGACAAGTCCCAACTAAATCTAGCAAAAACTGAAACTAAATGACTAAAATACTGAATTGAACTCATGATTATTATCCTCGGAGAGTGAGGACTAACCACTGAATTTGCTGAACTGGAGATCGGGAAATCGATCTACGCGTGATATGGATGCTGAGAACCTGAACCTACATCATGAGAAGATGTAGCGCACGTATGCCTCAATAGTTGAAAGGTATTGAGCATGTAGGATAGAGTAAAGATGAAATAAAATATAACATGACAAGCACAAAAGTAAGTATAATAATCTGATCATGATATGCTGATTTCTGAGCTAACTGGATGCAATGACCAATTTGTAACATGCTGAGACTAAATACTGAATAATAATGAAAGATTTTTAGCCACACATGAAGAAACAATCATATATACCTAAACTGATTAAGAAATCAAATGGGTATAAGAAAAAAACATTAATATAAGAAAAGGAAGAATAATGGAGATGACCCACTTCCGATTTCAGGAAGAAGGACTTCTTTCCTCAAGTGTCCCACAAAAGCCTCACCAAACTTGAGAGTAAATGTCAAAAACCTGAGTTTTAAAAATGAAAATAAATAGTAATGTTCGGACACTTAAAAGTAATAAATAAGGTTAGTATTTACAATTTTCAGATTTAGTGTTGGTGAATTCATTTGACGAATTTAGTCGTGAATCGCCGGGAAGTTCGGTGATTCACCCTTTTTTAGTTCATCGCCTTATGTTCTTTTTCTTCATTGTCTATACATTCTAGATCAATTGGTGGAAAAATTATGCTTTGCGAATCTATTCGGTGAAGCGCCGACTACCCTTTTTCATCTACTTTTGAATCCACTTCCTTCAGGGCTTCGCTTGTTTGAACAACGAGCAAAGTATCTCTATTCGGCAGACTGCCAAGCGTTCTAGGTGATACTTAGACCTCAACTTCAGCTATTTTCACCCTTTTTGTTTTTGTTTTGCGCCTAAGAGTCCATGCTTACACTAATACTCCAAATAACTGAAACTTAAGAGTTTTTATCAGATATTGAGATAAAATGAGCAATTGAGGATGCTATTCACTTAAAAGAAAGGTCTAAATGAGTCCAGTTTGTAGACTCATCATTTATCAAATCCCAAAGTTGCAGGAGCAATGGTTAGTCGAAATGAAATCACTACAAATTCATAATGATTTTACCTAGTTCTTAAGGCTCTTTTTGGTATGTCACTATCTCTGACTCAAAGCTAATGATACCGGGATCTGAAGTCTATCATTCATTAATGGAGAGCACCTTGAATTTGGTTGAACAAGTCATCAATCAGGAGAATAAGATACTTGGTCTTGATTGTAACTTCGTTCCACTACCTATGATAAATTCACATTCTGAGAGAACCGTCTTTCTTTTTCACAAACAACACTAGTGCACCCAATAGGAAAATATAGGTTTGATGAAGCCCTTATGTAGAAGTTCTTTAAAAGTCTCTTTCCATTGCTTAATCTAAGTTGGTCTGTTAATTCATGCATGAAAAGGAAGAGCAAAAACTCATCGATCTCCTTACCGCTCGTGGATCATGCGTTTATAACATGTTTTCCAAGTAAACATTTGATGTTCCTTTCTAAAGAAGCCTCAGAAGTTTCATGTCTTGTTTAAGACTGGATAATTTTTAGGTTATAACGCCTATTGAGGACCACAACAAATAAGTGGACGTAGACTGTTGTATCTAAAAGGGCCCATACCGCTTAAACCATTGCAAGGTGGTACTCCCAAGAGAGGTAGCATAACAATAGGGAATCCGTATATAAATTAATAAGGAAATATTATGCTAAGTGGGCCTTTCTATAAAGAGGAATAGAAATGGGTTGGGTATCTGGAAGGAGAACAATCTGAAAGTCAATTTCCCTTTTGGGAGCAACTTTGGAAGATCTTCTCGAAACACTTATGGGAACTCATTTACTATTGAAACTGATTCAAAAATTTATGTTTCAAATCTTGTATCCTTAACCCGAACTAGATGATTAATATAACCCTTGGAAACTATCTTTCTTGTCTTAAGGTAAGAAATAAATCGACCGGAAGGTGCTAACCTACTACTCTTCCATTCTAAGATTTGTTTGTCTGAAATCTGAAGATGACCAATCCTAGTCTTACCATCGATTAACGCATAATAGGAATGTAACCAATCCACGGGTAGAATGATATCGAAATTTATCATTCTTACTTGACAAGATTTGTTGAGGTGAACTTTTTTGAGACTGTGATAAGGCAATTTATGTATACTCGTCTAGATAAAATTTGGTCACCGACTGAAGTAGTGACTAACAAGTGTTCTGAGAGAGTTTTTGAAATAACATCGAAGTTAACTGCGATATAAGGAGTTAAAAATAAAAGAGTATCCCCTAAATTTAAGAAAGGATAAAAATCTAATTAAAAGAGTTGTGACGTACCAATGACTACATCAGGGGAATCATAGTGATCCTGGCAAGCCTAAACAGTATACAACCTATTTTGGCACTGACCGGGCGACCTACTGTGACAACTAGAATATAGACCCCAGACGAGACCGGCGTCGTTGACCTCTCAGAGGTCACAAACAAGCCTACTTACATTATCCTTACTTTACATAGGTTAATTTTTGCAGAAAATTTGAAAATTTTGATTCTTTAAACATGCTTGCTAAACATTCTTATAATTTCCTAATCGTTCATCATCAACCATCTAACATTTAAGAGATAAGAAACTGAAAGAAATAGTTCATTATGTCTTAATTGTATAATTACCAAAAAGACACCAATACAAAGTCTAATCAAAATAGGAAAGAAACGCTAGTGGAACATGCTCCACTAGCTCAACTCTAAAACTAAGCTAGAATGTAAAATAGTAGCATACTCGAAAGCATGAGGACCTACCAAACTCCAGATGAATATTGACGTCCGGATAGATGCAACAATGATCTTGTAGCTCTATCGCCCACCTGTGCCTGCACCTAAAATAGTATAGATGTATAGGGTTAGTACACATTTGTACTAAGTATGGGTATATGCAAGCACACACCAAGGACATGCATGAGAAAGAATAACTCTTTCCTAATGACATGAATTTTGGAAGTCAAGTCACTAGACTTGCCAAATTTAGATTAGCAAAGTTACTGATCTTTCCAAATTGAGTTAAGAAGGTCATGCCATGAGAGTAACATGCATCATTATATATATTGTATTGCAGAGAACACATAACATCTTCATATAGCATATATCATAGAAAATAACATATAACACATAGATTTTTTCATATCATCATTCATATGCCATGAGACCTTTGAATCATGGAGTTGACATTAAGAGTTTCCAAAATGAGGGATCAACATATGGGACCTCAACTAGGGAGTCTTCATTAGCAAACACAGAGTCTGCTTCATCCATCCATACGTACTTCATTTCATTTTTTTTATAGGCCAGTATGAACACCACCTATTCCCAGGATTTAGTTTAAGACTTTCCTCGGGTTTGTTGTGCAATGATCAGGAATAAACTAATGACATTACATGAGTCTAGCTCACCTCTTTATTATCCTATCCTTACACGTTCGGTATCATTCATTTCTTTATATGGTTCATTTGAGGCTGACCTCATTCGTTGGGAACTTTAACTTTAACCGAAATAGATCATGTGAGAATCAAGAAATGCAGTGTCTCCCCCCACACAGAAAAGAGGTGGTATCATTAGTCAAATTGACCAAAAGAATGCTAGCGTACATGGGAATTGAACCGCGTTAGATCCCTACATTGGCAGTATCGGTTCTAAGACTAGGAGATATAAGGAGACCCATAACCGGCCTGCCGGACAGTATTATCTCATCAGAGTTACGTGAACTTCTGCCATTCTCAAAAGAAGGCATCACCGCTCATAGTTAGCCTATCGGTGCTCAGTATAAAGTTCCATTACATTCAACTCATACATCATGGAAGATGGCTTCTAATATGAGGACAACATAGCTCATTAGATGAATTCTCATCTAATTATTAGTATTAAGTGTGTTAAACTCAATACTTTTACGAGAGTGTTCAAAGAGATTGGCCTCTTCATTATTTTAAACTCTCATTGATGAGTACGTATTGGTAACATTTAATTAGGCTAATTTGAGATTGCTCTCATCATATATATTAGCCTTAAATCATATTCTCACCACATTCTTCATTATTAGCCCCTTTGCTTGTCATAGTTACTCACTTCTTATTACGTGAATGTTCATTTAATCATTTCATAGTTTATCTCATCATATGCCAATGCACTTGGCCATTTAGTGTATCTTACACTCATACTTAACCCTCCTAGGGTTCATCATTTCATTACGTACATCTTAGCTTCACTTACTTTTGAACGTATGTTTTACTTATGTGTCTATACATTCAAGCCAGGGGTTTCATTCTAGTTCGTTAAATGATTCTTACTTTCTTAATATTATGTAGTACAAGACTTATGTATCTTGTATATATGCCAAGATCTTGATTTTTTTATCTAAGCAGGTGTCGTTACTCTTGGATATTTTACTCAAGTATGACTTATGTATCAATACGGAAGTTTGGCAAGGGAACCCAAATCTTGAATCACTTGGATATCATTTATATTTTTCATTGATTTTATTTATAATATTCATAAAATTAGAACTCTAAATTAAATCTCAACAATAATATTGAAGGATAGATTTTTTATTTGATTTTACTCTTAATTTAGCCGAAGGTTTGTTGGTTCAAACCCCCAAAACCTCTTTTTATTTTTCTTTACAAAAATGCTCATTTTTTGCCCAAACCAAGAGGTTGTGGGTTCAAACCCCCACAGCCTATTTGATTTTTCTTTTAATTTCGTTGTGGAGGCTGTGAGGTGGTGGGTTCGAACCCCCACAACCTCTCTATCTTTATTTTATTTAAATTGGGCGAGTGGCAGTGAGGTTGTGGGACCGAACCCCCACAACGTCACTTCATTTCCTAATTAATTTCACTTCTTCCTTCAGCCTTGAGGTTGTGGGTTCGATTCCCACGCCTCGCGCTTTCTTTTTCCTTATTTTATTTTCTTTCACGCGTACCTGGAGGTCGTGGGTTCGAATACCATGCCCCATTTATTTGCATAATTAATTTTCTCCTCCTTCTCCCCACAAATCGCGAGTTTGATTCCCCCCCCCCCACACAGTCCCATTCTTTTTTTTTTCTTTGAGGCAAAATTAGTAGATAGGATCGAATCCCCCAGCCCCCATTTTCTATTTTCTTTGCCTCGCTAAACCAGTAGCTGAGGGGTTTGATTCCTCTTAGCTCCTTCACGTTCTTCTTTCTTTTTCAGCCATCTCAATATGTGAGGTCTTGGGTTCAATTCCCATTATTTATTTTTCCCTTTAAAAACCAAGATTTTAACCTTATTATAGAGTACCCAAATCTGGAAAATTCTTGTCGTTATTCAACTCATTTTTAGTCACATTGTTCATAAGTTTAGTTGGCTAAAAGATGGTTATTTCAATCCGCTATATTTCATGGTAATGCACATAACATTCTACACACATTGCACACATAAAATACATGATTTATACAACCCCAAAACAGTGGCCCAAGCCACTGCCCATGTGCACACACACACACACCAACTTTTCAATTAAACTTTGAATAACGTTTTCGTAATTTCCCTCACATAAACATGTTCACATTTAATATAAATGCATCATTCATGCCTAAATCTAGCAGCACAACATACCCATTCTATGAATTCATTTGGGATCTAAGGACAAGGACATATAAAGGGGAACAACCTTAGTTTTCAAAACCTTCATAATCATTCAAAGGAAAATACTCTTAGAGAAAGAATTTCAGGAGAGAATTTCATACCTTTTGATGTTGTTCAAGTGTGAAGCTGCTTCCCTGAAACTCCTCCAAACCACGCCCAATTCTCCAAAATGTACACACCACTCGACGAACAACCTCCCTTTGCCTTGACATTTTTTATTACCTTGCTTTTCTTAAAACTTTTAGTGTGTTTTTCAAGTGTGAAGAACAATTGTTACTAAATTGTTCTTGAGCTTTATTGTTAGTCAGAGCGTGAGAGAATGAGAGTTGAAAGACGTGAAAGAGAGTTGAGAAATGTGAGGAAGAGAGTTATTAGGATTAGGAGACTAAATTCAAGACTTAGTCAAAATAGGATTTAATTATATTCATACCAAAATCAGAATTATTTTAATTAATATGTGAAAGGACCATTCTACCCTTAATAAATCATTTTTAACTGATGATTAAATCATCAATTCCTTGCTCCTAGTGGGGCTCGAACTTGAATGGTACCCATTTGCGAAATGGGTCACTCCGGGTTGCCCCAATCCGAATTTCTCTTTTAAATAAATTAATTAATTTATTTATTAATTCCTCCGGTTAATTACAACATTACCCTTAGCCTAGAAAAGACCATTTTACCCATGGACCCTCAAAACTTAAAATTTCCTTTTTTTAAGTCCGTAAAGACTCCTTCGATTAAATCTTCATTTTCGCGAGCCTTACATGGTTGGTTCCAACCTTTCCAAGCTCAAGTAACTCCACAAGTTAGTTTACTTGGTCATAGTAAGGGTTCTAAGGTCTAGTTTACGCGTATCAATCCGTGTGAACCTTGATTTAATCGCAAGCATTTTTGACACCCGAAGTCTTGATCCTATTCATTTTTAGGGTTGTTACACCAACTAGTGCTGATGAAATTGTGGAATGATCTTTACCATTAATACCTCTTTGACCCTGTTTAGCAAAAGGACGATCTCTCAACCTGTGACCAAACTTACCACACCCAAAGAATCATTCCTTTTTTCGCAAGAAACTCACTTAGATGATTATTACCATACTTTTAACAATTTGGGTAGGTTCTGGTGCCTGAAACATTCCCATGAGATTTAGCGCCTGATTCCCTACTTTTCTGGTCCAGTAGGAACTTGAAGGATGGAGCAATAGGTGATGAAGTTGAATGAGTTGATGACTTTTGCTGAAAGTGCGAGTGATTTCAACCACCTAATTTCTCCAAATACTTATAGTTTCCTGTTTTCGCATTTTTTTATCCTTAGAATGCTCCCTATGCTTACCCCTGTAAACTTGCTAACCATGAGCCATGAGCTTAGAGATGTTCATATTTCCAGCAACATAGCATTCTTACACTCTTATTTCACTAAGTTAGATACCTCATAAAGAAACTTGTTCATGTTTGCCCTAGAATTGGAAACCTTGTGAGGAGCATATCTGGAGAGTTGGGTGAAATTGGGTCCATACTCTTGGACTGTCAGGTTATGATGCCTTAAATTAATGAACTCCTCAGCTTTTGCCTCCCTCAACTTTCTTGAGAATAAAAGTCTCACTAAAGCATTACTAAGTGATACAAGCTGCATTTGTACCCTATTCATTTTTCATTGAGTATACCATATATGAGATATCATTACATGTCACTTGCATCACTCAAAAAGATCATCTTGACCTTATCTACGATGTTTTGGGGATCTTCACCAATCTACGACCCTAAAAACTCAGGTGGATTCATCCTAACAAAAGTAGGAACTGTCAAATCCTGAAATTACACCTAGATGTTAGGGGAAATATAGGATTGCAACCGGTGTACTTGACCTCTCTGGGGTCTTGTACTATCCTTACATATTATTCATCGCATAAACATAGTCAAAAGTAGTGCGAATTTAAACTTTTCATATAACATATTTCATAGTCTTTAGAAACTCTTTCATATAAAGCAATAGAAAATAATAAGTCTCAATCTTATCATCTTAAGACACAAGAATTGTTGGGACACGACTCTTACTTCAAAATACGAATATAGAAATACTTAGTTTATAACAATACTTCAAATTGAAATATAAAAGACATATATGCCCTCGACTCAAATAAGGACATACTTCAACTTTTCTTGAACGATGCTACGTTCAAGTCTTACTTCTCAAAAGCTCCTCACCTACAAAAAACTATAGCGATAGATAAAAGCATGGGTTAGTACAACCACATGTACTAAGCATGGCATTATGCATAAAAATCATGAAAACGGACATTTATTGGAAATATGCATGTTTTGTTTAAAATAGCATAATATAATCATAAGAATAACATTTATTAACTTAGAAACACATAAGGAAACATTTAAACCAAATATCACATTTTTATGGGTCACTTTCCAGTAACTCGAATCACTGTTACAGTGAAGTCATTTCACTATACAATGAAGTTCTTCCTTTTCCATTTTAACGCATCTTATCATGTAGTATCCTCACTAAAATCTATCCTAAGACCCACTTAAGTAACACAAAGAGAAACTACCCATACAACCTCCCTAAGCATACCTAAATGACCCTCAAGAACACTTATAATAAGTCACATACGCACTTCAAGACATCAAACATATCACTCCATGATTGACCTCTTCAAGACTACATAAATAATACTTAAGACTTCCTAAGTTTGTATCATATCCACATAATTAACATCTTCCCTAACTAGAGTAATTCTTAAGATTCATCTACGTAAGATACGGAGTGACCATTCCTATGCCACCTTAACTAGACAACCCTTCTCTATTATAGATAAGTACTTATTTTATTAACATACTTTCAAACTTAACTTAAGTCATTACATTCATTAGTTCATTTAGGAGACATTCAACACATTAAAGACATTCAAGTAATGGTCTTGGACAAAACCAAGGCACTCCACTTAACACCTTCAATGCCCATTGTGCAATGTATACATAGCGTCCCATACCACAATCTAAACTTCATAGAACTTCTCTAGTACTATTAAGTATACCACATGATGAGAATAGGCAATAACACATAGACCATGATAGGTAGACATGAAATCTGGAGTTCTAACCTACTCCGATGATGGTGATCTCCTTGTCAAGGGTAGAACTAGGACACATCCCATGTAGGCATATGGTTAAGGAACATGAAGGGATTTTATGAACTCTAGTCGCATTCTCAAGTAGAGGTATATTGTACTTTAGTCTCATGCTCAAGTACAGCACTTCCCTTAACATAATTCGGTGCTAGCCTTGGTTCTCATAGAGTAATTCGCATTAAAGGATCACATGAAGAGGGTTCCTTATCTAGGTCATATCCCGATCACATTCACCCTACCAAAGAGGTCCACTAGGGCTACATTCAATGGCTACTAAGATAGCTCATTATGACTTTCATAAGGAATAATATAATTCCATTCCAGCGAATTTACCTTAAGTCCACCATCCCCTTACATGAAGGAATCCATTACGGCTCTCTACTTCAACATTCAAAACATAACCTTTACCACGTACATGACCTTCTTAACATCCTCTAAGTTGTGAAATATCATTCATTCTTACCTGAAAAAGGTTCACTAAGCCTACCTAGTAATGCATATCATAATCTCATAACATTCATACATATATAAAGTAAGGGAAACAAGTCTACCAAGCATGACACTATCTTATTTGACTTTATCACATATAGCATATCATTATTTAAAGCACTTAGGATGACCCTTATCAAATTTATGTCACCCTATACGTTAATACAATATAATCAATATAACCATTATAGACTCATATAGTAAAGTAGGAACAATCCTGCATTCAACTATAATACAATACATACAAGCACATAGTCATAGTCTAACATGATCTCCTACTATACATCAAACTTCAACATTACTAGCATATAGGTAGGAATTATCATACTTCACATAAGAAACTACACAAATAGCCATATTAATTCAAGTAGTGCCGACAAGGCCATGATCATCATATTGCATAAAGTAACGCAAACAAGGCCATATCAATTGCAAGTAATTAACACCGTCACCATAAGTGGACCATACCAATCACAATCAAATTGAAGCATAAACAATAATAAAATAAAGGAATAGGTTATCTTACCACCAAAACATCCTCAACACCTCAACTTGCTGCTAAATCATCCAATTCAATAACATAAGCTCCTTACCAATGGCCATGAACATCAATTCAACATAAAAACTCTAATAATAAATGAACTAGATGAAATCAATGTAAATTCATCAATCTAATACAACCTAGATATCAATTGAATACAATTATTACATCATTAGATAGCCCATAGAAATCTACACCATTATTCATCATCGTTAGATCAATATCAAGTAACCCATAACTTAGTGAAGAACTAGGGTTCATTCAATTCATGGGTTCATAGGTAATTTAGGTTAAAATCAACAATACATTATCAATGTAATCCATGATAAGCTTTTAAAATCAATTGATGCAAGAACCCATGGTACAATCATGAAATTAGACAATTCAACTTTGAAAACATTAGAAAACATCTTGAGAATTTTGGCTCCTTGATGAAACGAGTTTCAAGGATAAAATTCATGCCTTGGTGAAGCTAATATTTCACTTTGATGAAGAATATACACTTAATTCGTCAGAATGATCTCTTCCTTTACTCAGGACTTCAATGGAGTCTTGGGGAATTTCTAAGGAATTTTGGTGTTTTGATTTGGAAGAATGAAAACTTCTAAGTGATAAACACTTATATATATGTTTAAAATACCCAAAAGACCCCTTAAGAACAGCCAAACCTTCTATTTGGAAGTTTGTTAAATTACAAGTTCACCCCAAACATGGCAGTGAACTGCACGCATGACACAAACTATCGACGGTTGGATAGTCGACGGACTGGTTGTCCATAAACGGACCTTCCTGTCCTTCCGTTGGTTGGATTAGAAACTTGACATGGTTCTCCTCCCTTCCAAGTATAAGTCCCTAACAACCACACCCATCGACGGTGCGTCGATAGGCCCATGATGCGTTGATGTCTCCCTCATTTTGTGCTGCCTGGGATAGTAATGACTCCAAGTTTGGGGTCTTTCGTCAAGGACCCTTGGTTGGTCCTTAGGGATGTTTGCCCGGACGTTTCAAACCCAAACTTCACGAAACCTGACACACTGACTATGTATGATGTAATAACTCATTTAAGGACCTTAAATCCTTATGAATCACACGTAACCACATAAAACCACACATGAGGCGCATAGATAACTTAGTCGTCGAACGTCTTGGTTGCCCCTTGACGTTTGACTTCCAATACACCCAAACACTTAGACACTACCTAAACTCCATATATTAGACCTATTTATGACCTTAGACCATCAATACCAACATTTTAGACTCTAGTTCACCTTAGTCATTTTCGGGGTCTTACGGGAACCTTGGCTGCCACTTATCCACAACTAGCATTTGCAAAAATTAGTCAGCCATACTCTGAGGAAAAAGCAAAATAGAGTTCCAAAACTCAACATTTGAAACTTCATGATTTGGGAAAAGAGGAGTTGCGCTAGAATTATGTGCATTCATATTCATTTGATAATCTCTACAAGGAGGCATGATCTGAAAGCGCGTAACAAAGGATTAAAATGAGGAATTCAATCATACCTTACCCATGATAAGAGTAACAAGAAAATTAAATTTTCAACACTTTACAACCTCCTTCTCAGATGTGGTACACTTTAAAACTTTTAAAATGACTCTACTTAGTGAGGATTTTTAGACATCTTAGGACACTTAAACCCAATGCTCTAATACAAAGTTTTTCACGCCCCAAAGCCACCCCAAGGATGCACACACAAGACATAGGATCACACTTGTGTCACAACCTGAGAGCACCCCCTAGTCGTAACCAACGTCCTCGTCCTCGAAGAGGTATTAGACAAGCCCATATAATTAGTCATAGCACCTATCCTCTTATAATAATGCGGAGTAATTAAAACTTTTACTTTTGAAGTTCATCAGCGCTTCATATATGAAAATAGAAACAAAGTTCGTCACAACATACCATCTAAATATAGAAGTATAGAAATTTGGGACTTAGCTCTAACATGAATAAGGAACCTAGATAAAGAAACTACCAGAATGTCTTCCAACGGAAACTAAGAACTAAAATCCAGAACCTAAGGGTCTTGTGCTCGGACTTGAGGACTTGCCATCTCGGAGAAGAAATTGCAAGTATCTTTTATAAAGGTCCTTGAATCCTCAGCGACCCTACCTACATTGTTTTTAAAAAGGAAAGAAAATATAGGTTAATACATCACACATATTAAGTATAGCTTCGATGCATAAAAACCATTGAAACATGCATAAAAGGATAATTTAGTCAAAATATATATTTTATAAATTAATCAAATATGCACATAAGTTAAGAATTATAAACCAACCAAATACAATATCATCCCAACATGTAGACAATCCAAACAAACTTGTGCAATACTAGGAATAGAATCCCCTAACCCTATCCGAAGCTCAGTATTACATTAAGCAATATACTTCATAAATACATTCATAATATCATATTTTATCATGACTTGCCATATTCATAAAGATCATGCATAGTCTAAAATACAAAAGTCGTAATTAACATAATCACAAAAGAACACTACTAGAACCATCTCTTAGGATCCCACGAGTGCAAAAGTGTAAGAAAAGTCCCATACATCCACATACATTACAAAAGTGCTTTAGCATATTAAGTCAAGGGATCACATATTGACATATCATTCATTCATCAAGAAGAGGGACATTGGTCTACCAAGTCAAGACACACGTAATTCATATAACTTATATTATCATTCAAGCAAAATGTAGGGACACTAAGTATACCACTCAAGATACCCCATAAACACATATAGGAACTCGTTGTACTCTACCATAATCACATATAATCATTCAAGGGAAACATGCTTGAACCTCACACATACACATGCAAAATCATCATATGAGGAACTTCCTAGCCTTCTATCATAATATACCATCACTTATGGAAGAATCATAACATTAGCATTCCTACAAGATCACATAAGCATTAAAAGAGTACTACACTTCACATATTCACATAATACTAGATTACACATGTATTACATCATGACATCTCCTAACATAATAATATATGTCATAATATCATCAACATTATCACATTACTTCACATATTCATCTACACATTACATCTTCATGTAAGACCTAACATGATATTACTACAATTTGTATAATTAATGCCGACAGAACCATGTTCATCACATAATCAACACATAAACACCACTACCATAATTGGACCATACCAATAAATAAAAATTCTCTATAATTCTACACAATATAGAGAGATGAAGTGAACTTACCACCTTTCAACCATCATTATAAACAATCCTTAGCCATTTCAACAAATTTACTTCATAAATGGATCTTAGCCATAGCCATCAACACAATTCTAAACAAACAATCCAACAACATACAATATGAACATAATAAACCAAGGCATCCTATAAACCATTTAATCATAATCTATACATAAATCAATAGCCCAAATCAATCTACACATGAATTCATTATTACCAAGCCATGATCATCAATTCACCCACGTTATAGCCAAATATTGAGATTTGAGAAGGTTAAGGGTTGATGGAGATTTACATTGGAAAACATCAATAATGTCATATCTTATTGTTTGAAAATGTTTCATAACTTATTAGAAGAATCCAAAGATAATTGAACAATAAGATCCATTGAAAATCCATCATCGAGCTCGATCTTTACCTTGAGCTCTCATGGAGGTTTTTGGAGAGAGTTTGGGAGGGAAAGGGTTTTGACTTAGGTTTTAGGGTCTAAATGAGTACTAAATCATTTTAATACACTTATAATACCCAAATACACCTAAATAAACCGTCTTCCTAATTTATAAGCCTTTGGGTAAATTTCCCAAAAATTTCCAAGCCAATCCGTGCAGCTGGAAGTGTTGCAGGCCCAAGCCACACCTACCAATTGACGGTTCGTCGTTTGGATCACGTTCCTTCGATTGGGGGTCTCATGGTTTTATTCCATGCTCATGTACTTGGGGACTAGCTGGCTCCATCGACGCCCCAAGTCTATGATCTGTCATTCAAACAATTGTTCATTGTTTGGCAATGCATACAGGCTGCCAAGCAGCTTCAAGCCTTGAGTTAGGGCGCTCCTCTAGGGGACCTTGTGAGTCCTAGGTGGGGTTTTACCCGAACTTTAAACCCATAAAAATGCATATATAGGTCTTAGTAACCTCCTCTATTATTTTGCAACACAAAACAAGTCATGAAACATGCAGAGGCACACTAGAACACATGCAAGCACATAAGGGACTTATCATCAAACGTTTTGATTGTCCCTTGATGTTGACTTCAAACTCAATCGGAAAGATATAAAAACTCACATAAACCTTAATTAAGCTAATTAGAAGCCCTAAATCTCTAGTTAAGCTCTAGATAAGACTATTTCATTATAGGGTTGTTACACGATCTTAACAAAAATTCTCACTAACAATATTTGGCAAAGAGTTGGTGTTACTTGAGTACTTGTAATACTATCCTCAAATTACCCACATGCTCATCCTCAATCTTAGAATATAACAAGATATCATCAATAAAGACAATTACAAATGATTTAAGATAAAATGGAATACTCTATTCATAAGGTCCATGAAAGTCATCTTGCATTTGTTAGACCAGAAGACATGACTAGGAACTCATAATGACCATATATTGTTCGGAAAACTTTTTTAGGAATGTAAACTCTTCTAAATAAATCTTCATAAAGTAACTCGCTCCTTGGAGTTGTTAAAAATCATAGATTCTAGGGAGTGGATACTTATTCTTTATAGTTACCTTGTTCAATTGGCGGTAATTAATACACGTTTTTAAAGACCTATCTTTCTTATTCTCAAACAATACTGGATCATCCCATGGAGATATTGTTGGTTTAATAAAACCCTTATCTAGCGAATCCTGGAGTTGATCCTTTAATTCCTTCAATTTGGCAGGGGCTATCTAATAAGGAGGGATTGAAATATGTTGTGTATTCGATAATAAATCTATATCGAAGTCTATTTCCTATTCGGGAGGAATCCCGGGAAAGTCATTGGGAAAGATTACGAGATATTCCTTCACTATGGGGACATACTCTAAAGGAGGAATCTCGGACTCAAGAACCTTGACCCTTACAATATGATAGAAACAACCCTAAGCAATAAACATACAAGCTTTTAGACATGAAACGACCCTACCCCTAGGATTGAGTTTCCCACCTTCCATTCAAAAATGGGTTCATTAGGAAATTGAAACTTTATTACCCGAGTTCTCCAATAAATGAAAGAAAAACAAGAAGGTAGTGAATCAATCCCAAAAATGACATCAAAGTCCAACATATAAAGTTCTATAAAATCAACCAATGTGACTCTATTGGGCAAGTTGAACAACCCCTCTAGACTCTTCTAGCAACCATGGAATTACCAAACAGGGTAGAAACTGAAAAGGATTGGTCTAACACATCGCGAAGCATATCAAATTTCATAGCTATTAAAGGAGTTACAAAAGATAAATGGCATTGGGATCCAACAATTTATAAACATTAATGGAAAATACTTGCAATATACCGATAACAAAGTCCGTAGAGCTCTCTTGATCACCTCAGCTTTGGAGAGAATAACAGTGATTCTTCTTAGAGGCATCGAAATTTGGAGATCTTGCTTGTGATTGAGAATTTTCCCTTCCTTGAGCCTTCAAGATAGGGAAGTCCCTCTAAATATGGTCACTCTTACCATAACTATGGCAATTATCCATGCAAACTAGGCACTTTTCCTCGTTTTTTCTACCACACTTTGCACAAATATGCTTCTCAACATAAGAACCACCACTTTTTCCCTCTTTAAACTTAGGGGTAGAAACTTTACCTTTCTTGACCCTTGGAGTGTTAGGAAGACCTTGGTTGGAGTGGTAGTGTTATCATTGGGCTCCCTTGCAACCTAATAACCCTTGCAACTTGAGTGGCTAACACTTGAGTCAAGGTATGAATAGACGCCCTTATCTCAACATTAGACGTAGCCCCTTATTCAATAGGAACTTGAGGGTTTTTACGAGCTTGATGGGGAACTGCCTCATTCGCATTCTCCTCCTTGTACCTCCTAAATTTTTCATTCTTGTATTCATTACCAATAATCACAAGAAAAGGATTAGAAGAGTTAAGACTCTTAGGCACGACTAAGTAATAACAAAAGAGTTAAAATTCCTAAGCATCTCATAGCTCTCATTCATAAGTGTGGCACACTTCAAACCTATGAACAAGAGTCTACTCGCCGTGGTATTTTAGACATCAATCTATATTATTCTTAACCTCATGATATGATACATAGCTTGTCTCTACGGAGAGCATCCCCTAGTTTTAACGGGTGTCCTCGTCCTAGAAGTGGTCTTAGAAAATCCCTAGGCATTCGTCATAGCATGTATCACAGAATAAAAATGCACAAAAATCAAAAAATTTACACTTTGCTTCATATATTAAAATAGAAACTAACTTGTCCACAGCTACATATAAACATATATATATATAGAAATTTTGGGTTTAGCCCTTGCATCAATAAGGAGTCTAGATATAAGGAAATACACCTATGTCATCAAACATAAGCAAAGAACTAAAAGCTAGAAGCTAAGATCTTGTCCTTGGACTTGAGAACTCACCAAATCAAAGAAGCAATTCCAAGTATCCTTGATAAAATGCCATGAATCCTCAATTGCCTCAAATAACATTATTTTTAAAAAGGGAAGAAAATATTGGTTAGTACATCATATATACTAAGTATTGGTTCTATGCATAAAAACCAATGAAATATGTATAAAGAACATTTTTGTAAAAACATGCATTGTATCAATTAACCCAATATGCACATAATTTAAGAATCATAAACCAACCCAACATAATATCATCAAGACATGTAGACAACCCAAGCAACACTTGTGCAATGCAAGGAATAGAAACCCATAGCCCTATCCAAAGCGCAGTATAACATTAAGCAATCTACTTACATACATTCATAATCTCATTTTTCATCATGACTTGCCATCTTCAAAAGAAGATACATATCTTAACATACATAAGCCGTAATCAACATAATAACAACAGAACATTACTAGAACCATCTCTTAGGATCCCACAAGTGCAATGTGTAAGAGAAGTCTCATACCCTTTAACGACCTGTTTAGTCGTTTTGAGCAGCAGATTTTATTTCTGGAAAATTAGCTGAGACGACAGACCCCACGACGGACCTCATGGGCACGACGGACCGTCGCAGGGTCTCGTTTTAAAACAATTAGAAATTCTGAAATTGGGTACTAAAAATCAACTCTCTGAACTTCGTGACGGAATTGCAGGACGGACCGTCACAGGCGTGACGGACCGTCAGAGACCCTTGGTGGAAATTTGGGTCTCTGAACTCTGCGACGACCTGCAGGACGGACCGTCGCAGGCACGATGGGCCGTCACAGGTTGTGTAATCCCAGTCTGGGTCGGATTTCTTTACACGTTTTAAGGGACGTTTTGGACTATTCCTGCTTTAATTATAAAGTTAGAGGGTTAATATTAATAAGTCTAATTACTTGGGGGATTAAAAGAGTTAACCTTGAGTTAATTAGTGGGGTATTTTTTTATACTTAATTATATGCTAATTAGGGTAAAATAAAGAGGGTTTGAATAAGAAAACTAGAAAGAACAAAGAGAAAGAGAGGGAATCGAACGAGAAGAGAGAAACAAAGCTTGGGAAATTGCTTGCTTGATCACGAATCTTCGGTGGAGGTAGGTTATGGTTTTTGATACTATTCGTAGTAAACTCTTAATAGCGAATGATATGTATTGGTAGTATTGTAAACCCTGCTATATGCTTAATTGTATGTTTGTATGAATGTGATTATGATATAATAAGCATGATGAAGCTATTGAATCCTAATCTTGAAAGAAACCCTAATCTACTTTGTTAATGATGATGCCTTGGAATAAAAGAAGGCTTGATGAATGAAAGTAGTTACATTAGGGGATCGGGTGCCACGTTCTGGTACCAGGATAGAAATAGAGGATCGGGTGCCACATTCCGGTACCAGGATAGAATGAGGATCGGAGTGTCACGTTCCGACACCAGGATAGTATATGGATCGGGTGCCACGTTCCTGTACCAGGATAGAATGAGGATCGGAGTGCCACGTTCCGGCACCAGGATAGAATATGGATCGGAGTGTCACGTACCGACACAAGAGGAAGAAAGATAATGAATCTTGAAAGATGAATAATATACTCAATCTAATGAACCTAATTCCCAAAACGAGTATGGTATTGAGTCTTGAGTCCTCATGGATGAACTTGGTAGTACTTATTGATGATTATAGTACTTGTTGTTGCTACATGTTAAGTATTGTAGTCGATTTTATAATATTACTTGATATATACTGTTCCCTATTTGGAGTTGGCCGATGATATCTACTCAGTACCCGTGTTTTGTACTGACCCCTACTTTTATGTTTTCTTCTTTGTTATTTGTGGAGTGCAGCAAACGTGCCGTCGTCTTCAACTCAACAGTAATTCTAGCTAGTCTTCGTCACACCGGATCTTCAGGGTGAGCTAATGCTTCTAGCTTGGACTGGATCTTCTTCTTCAAGTCTTGATGCCTTGAACTTCCGGCATGGACTAGTTTTTTTTTTACTTGTTTTAGCTTCTTAGAATACTCTTAGTTTAGTAATTTGAGGATAGATGTTCTTGTGGTGATGACTTCCAGATTTTGGGGAATAATAGATGTTGAATAATAATAGTTATTCAATTGATTTTTATTAATGAGTATAAGTCTTCCGCATTACTTTCTGTCGATATTATATTGAAATGTTAAGGTTTAGATTGGTTGGTTTGCTCACATAGGAGGGTAAGTGTGGGTGCCAGTCGCGGCTCGGTTTTGGGTCGTGACATACCCTCCCTCACACTATGTAGAAACCCCTCCAGAAAATCCCTAATGATATTTCATACTTTTCCGTTATTCATTATCTTTTACATTAGTTAAAGAGGTTGCAATAACCGACATTAAACGATGAGATCTACACGGAATCAGTGTTCTACTCCGATACCAAAAAGATAGAGTTAGCACTTGTCTAAGGTGTTACCTTTCGTACATAGCTATCTAGGTGGATCCACTAAGCTAGAGTCCTTTGTGGGCACATAGTTAAAAATCAAGGAGATATTTACTAGAAACACTAACTTGCAAAATGTTGGGTTTTTATCTCATGAGACAACACATATCTTGGGAAATCCGTACATGCTAAATGTGAGGAAACACATGTGGGAGCCGGACATACTAATCGTGAGACCCCTTCCCCCCATCGGTGCCAAACATCTATTCCTTTTAGAAATTATATTTAGTCAACACATAAAATCACATTAGCCTGTACTAGACTCTAATGCAAACATCTCAATATAATAGCTCATAGAGGTTCATAAGTGACAACAATCCTTTTACTTTAGACATATTAGCAAGTGATTAAACTTTAACATTAAGATTTCATTATAATTATGAGAACTACGTATTTCAATCATTAACAATAATACCATAACATACATACTTCATAGATAATTCAAGTACATAGGGTTAAGGATGAGGGTACCTTGTAATCAACACCACAATAGCACATTAGATATAGCACCATTGCTATTTAATTATTTCATATTTCATACTTCAGTTCAGGAAGAACAACCATTGATACCTTCATGCTCTTCATGCTAAAATCACCCAACAATGTATAACCAATACTTAATATAAGGTAATTTATAAAATAATATCAAAACTAACATCAATATAAAACATTGATATATTCATCATCTTCAATCAAATCAAAGATTTGGGAAATAAGGGAAGAAAATGAGTCCAGGGGAATTTCAAAAGAACAACAACAATTATCCATCACTATACCCCTAAAATATTTTAAGTAATCATAATTCACAATAATTGATTCATAATTTCTTTTTTCAAACAAGAACAATGTGTAGAGAAAACCACCAAATTTTAGGAAATTTTGAAAACATCTTGGGGAAAAGAATGCCAACAGTGAAAGAAAACATACCTTATTGTAGACCTAGCAACGAAATTGAATTAAATTTTTTGAGAAAATTGATCATTTTCTTTGAGTTTCAACGTCCTTGAATCGAGGTTTAGTGTAGAGAGAGAATTTAGAGAGAAGTGAGAGAAATTAAGTTTATAAGTTGGGGTTCTGTTTTGGTGTGGGAATAGGTTTAATATGGATTAACTTCAATATATAATAATATCGTAATATTCCAAAACAACCCTCACTTGGATGGAACTTTTAATAAAGTCAAATTTGACTTTTATTTTTTGAATTATCGTCATGAAATAAGTCCACAATGTGAAGGTTTTTCCTCGAGTTTCTATAAATCAATTTTGGTACAGAAGAATCCTTGACAACTTCGGTGTTGCGTACACACCATTTGGCCTTTGGTGGAGCCAAACCGCGATGCGGACATGCTCCATTCATGCATTAGACAAGCTGCCTCGGCAACTTGTTGGCCAACTGTTGTGGTCCTCCTCAAGGACCCTTTGGTGGTACTTGGGGGTCGTACCTGGATGTTTTAATCCTAAAAACTCTTAAACCTTCACAAGACCTTAAGACATCTACTATTTCAATTTCAATAGTTTCAGGATGTCATGGTCATTTCATGACGTTTAGGTTCTAATACTTCCAATTAAACATAATTACCTTAGTTTAGGTATAGAAATACATTTTTAATAGTTATTCATTAGGTGAGGATCTAGCCTAGGTCATTGGATTTCCGAGGTATAACAGAGTGACCCCAAGCTATCCCTGTTGACATATCATAAACATACTTAATAATAAACTCAATCAATGAATATTGTTTGCAAACTAGTCAATAAATAATCTAAAATTATGGGGAGTACCCATACTAAGTTTAAATATAAAAATAGTGAGGGTTGTGGAATACCTTTACTAAATCTGAATATATAAATACTGGGAGTAACAACAATTGAAAAGTCAAACTCAAATACTAAAGTTTATTATAACTATGTATGAAAATAGCCTCTAATTAAGTGACATGCACAAACTAAATTTAGGAAAACTAAAGTGAAACTAAAAACAAATGAGCATGTATGTTGTCCAAGGAGAACGAGAAATGGACAATGATAGTGGTGAGGTAAATATGGGGAACATATCTATGAGTGATCTGGCAGCTGAGAACTTGAACCTACATTATGAGAAGAGATAGCACATAGTATGCGGAAGTACATGAATGGTATTAAGCACGTGGGATAGAGTAAAGTTGAACAATAAGAATAACTGAACCGAAGCATATCACTGAGCAATGATATTAGATAAACATGATACTAAACTAGAATACTGAACATGAAATAACTGAATGCAATGATAAATTATATAGCATGCTAAAATTGGAATCTGAACAAAAATTAATAAATAGGTCAATGCAATTGAATTTGAATGTAAGGGAGCTACTAATAACATTCATAAAAACCTATATTTATGTGTGTAGTCCGATGTATACGCCCCATCGAGAAGACCTAATATATCCTACTAAGGTATAGAGTCATGAGTGGATTATTCACTAATATTCACCTCATTGTGATCTGCTCTATAATAAGACCTATGCAACGTTCTTACAGGCTATATCAACCAAAGGTAAGACGCCTTATATTGGCGGAAGAGGGACTCTTTTTGGGACGACATTATGGAGTTATTGATAAAACCAAACAAGTACAGAGTGGAAATATTCAGATCCTTCTTCTCAATAGGAGATTCTACCTTATTCCACCTAAGGGTGGTATCAAAAAACAAAGGTGCAAGCAACCTCTTTAAGTCATTTAAGGACTGAGCACCAGGCAAACCCTCAAATACAAGTGTAGCACCTACGGCCCTGTCGAGTACAATATTAATGTGATTTTTGTCAAGTAAATTGAGCATTCAAATTGATTTGATGTTTGTTTATTTTTTCATTATTGATATATCATAATTATATATGGGTTAATTGTCGTAGTTCTTAGTCTTTGACCTAAATCTATGGAAGAATTCTTGATTGAACCCTTTTCACCTAACCTTAGATTATGAATTGAGGTTAAAATGATTAGTGATGATACAATTGACTTAGTTCTTGTATATATAATGTGATTAAGTGCATCGATGGATGAATATGATTGGAGTGATTGTAAGATTTTGAAGGAGGCGTATGAAGGTGAATTGGTAAGGCTTTGTCATATTGAGTTCTTTACGTCAATGATGATGGTTTATACTTGATAATGGTATTCAATTAAAGTATTATATATGATAAAATTAAGAAAATGATGATAGGATGATTATGATGAAACTTCTTGACTATGTGAATTGCGAGATCATGATTAAGTATATGACGATACAATCTTTAATTTAAATCTCTTGGATGCCTTACTATGATATGATTATGATGTGTTGATGTCACAAATGAATGTTTGTTATGAAAGGACAGTCTCATACAATACCTAATGAGATAATGATATTATATACAAGGGGTTAGTCTCCTATGGCCTATATCAAGCTATGATGATTAAGAATGATTTAAACACATTTCAAAGAGTGACTTTAGCCTAGAACCAAGTAAATTAGTTATAAGAGGTGTCCCTTCCCAATGTGGGAAGGTAGGTTCACAACGGTTCTCAAGATATGGAGATTAGAATGCAATTGTGCATAAAGAGGGTCTCTAGTATGTCGTTAGTTCCTTAAATATGTTGACTCCATAGGAATACTTACTAGTGGATCTACCTAGAATGATATGTTAATGTTTTCATGATACTTTTGTAAGTAGGCCACTTTCTTTCGGAGTAGGGTTTTATGACACCGGATTCAATTTTTAGCTCACCTGGTCTATTGTTGGTTAAGGTTATTTTTCCCGAAAGTAAAATCAAAGTAAGCAAGTGAATACTAACTAGGGTAACTTGAGGGGTTCTACTTCATGTAGGTATGGGTATGGGACTCTACTTGTACATGGCACAAGTTCACCTTGAAGGGAGTCCTAAGAGGTTGTATTAATGTACTCATGGTATGAATGAATTGTATATGATGACTTTATATGTTGATGATCCTATATGATGTTAGTTTGATTAATGAATGTTTTATTTTTATAAATTGATTTATTTGATGAAGAACATGTATGATAGGAAAATATATGAAATGTTGACATTACCTATGATCATTTGTAAGGTTTACATGATTATGTGGGGTTATAGGGATTCACATAAGCATTGCACTCGTAAGCTTGGGAAGGGGTTGCGAGTAAGGGTCTTATATGAGGTGATGTTATGAACTGTTGTACGTGAATTGTTGGTATGACATTATGTTGGCATTATTCATCCTTTAAAATGTTTATATGATGAATTTCTTGTTGATATGACTTATATTGATAAGACTTGACTTTCTAATCATATTGGTCTTGTGTTGAATATGGTCTTGTCTTGAGTGATGTTATGTTTGATGGCTTGTATATGTTCTTGATTGTGCATAAAGGTTTTTGAAAGTGACTTAGAATGGTTTTGAACTAAATGTCCTTTTAAGTTTGATTTCAATGGTTTTACTTGCATATGTTTCCATACTTAGCACATGTGGTTTTTCTAACCCATATTATTTCCCTTTTCCAAAACAATGTAGGTTCGGGCCGTTGAGTTATCAAGGTCGCTTTGCAAGAAATCATGGACTTTTCCATAAGTTTTGGTATGTCCTCAAGTTTGAGGATGGTGCTACGTATTCTACCTTATTAGCATCGCTATTGTCTAAAGACATTCATTTTTTCCTATTTATTTAAGATATTAGGTGTAGGCCCTATGTAGCAAATATGAATTTCTACAAGGGCTATGCCCAAATGTTTGACTAAATTAATATATATTGGTTATGTTTGCTAAACGAGAAGCCAATGTAAGATTCATATGCAAGAGGTCTAATTAAACTCCATATATAGTATTTGAGAGATCTCTGTATACCTCAATATGTAAAAAGTTTTAATTGTTCCACATTTTGAACTATGATATGTTATGATGAATGATAAGGGCTTGTCCAAGTCCTATCCGAGGATGCCAACGCTGGTAACATTTAGGGGTGGTCCTCAGTCGTGACTGAGCAACATAAAATTTAAGTGCTAGGGGACAAAGTATTCCAACTTTGAGCACAAGTCAATGAATAAAACACTTAGAATGCAAATAATATATATAATGTAAATTGTGGGTATGAGTTTTGGAAGATTAAAAGTGGGGGAAAGTGAAGGAGATTGAAATTTTTATACCTTTAGCCTTATGATTGTCCAGTTCTCAAGGACTCGGAGACATTGGCCATGCTTATGGATTCACTCGATGACACGTCGAGTAGTCACTTACCTTACTGAGTTATATAGGACTTCCATTTGATGTGTGGGGTCGAAACCGCACACAAAATTAGGATCACCGACCCTCTCGGTGTTGGACAACAATTTCTTAGGCTCGTCGATTTTCACCAACTCCTTTTTCAAAGTGGTCTTAAATCTAACAACGGTATGTGTCCATGTCACCAACTTCTTCGACTATTCACCAATTAGACCTTTAGCTTTCCAATCTTCACTTTCCAACATTTCCCACACTTCAATTTGCAGAATGAACACACCATTATTTCAAAAAAAAATAAGGCAATAAAAAGGGTCTTAGGTTGCCTCCCAAGAAGCGTCTTAGTTAATGTCATGGCACGACACCATTCCACCTTCAAACCTCATTCTTATGGTTTACGATAGTGTCACTAGGAAACCCTCCTTGTTTTCTCATGTTCAAATGTGACGAAATTTGGCCCATTTGGGTTTCTCATTGCTTGATCGAGATGGAATGGGAGGTAACCGTTTATATAAAGGTCGATATATCATCTTTCATTTCCTTCAAAATCTTTGCAGACCCCTCAACTTTTTTTAGGATATGATAAAGCATATTCTTAGACCATCCACCTTCTGAATCCTTCGACTTCTAGCGCTTGTTGAGAGGCACAAACCTATCTTTATCCTCATCCTTCCAATTGGGATTTTGGTCCCTCCATTCTCAATCTTGATCAATACAACCTTTGTTACCATCCTACCTCAGGTAGTTTGAACGATAACAGTGTCTTGGATGGAAAGGAATTGTACAATGCATCTAACTTTTCCTTTTAAGGATTAGCACACCCGACATCTATGGTATGGACACTTCAAGCAGTAGCTCTCATAACATTTCTCGACAAAATATCACATAGTGTCATGATCTATGCCATTTTGTGGTCCATATTTTGGTCTTTCTCCATCTTCTCCTTGGTCAATTTAAAAGTGAGAGGAGATACATGATCTTCACTAGTGTACGAAGCCATTTTGATATTGCTCATCCTATCAAAGAGATGAGCCACTATCACATAAGATTGTTGCATTTATCTTCTTGGAGAATGTTAGCAACACCCTTTATATTTGCATTGTCAAGGCTCCAGTAAAAGTAATGCGGCAATATGGAGACGGGTTTATTGGGATGTGATAGGATTATGGGATAAGATAAAAAAAATGGGTAATTACAATTAATAGTAAGTATTTGAATATCAATAATTAAGCAAGACTTCGAAGGGGTAAACTCTTTCTCGAACGATTAACCCCTAATAAAATTGTTTTCTCTCGAACACCAATAAGCATAAATTAAGAAGAACCCTCGCCTTAGGCAATCCACTCTCTCGAGCTGAATGTGTGAAAGAGGGTTTAGGATTAACTCTCTCAAGTTGAACCCATGAAAACTCACTACCCATAAACCATTGATTCAGCAGTTTTGGTTTCAAAACCCCTCACTCGAGCATGCCTAAAACACTAAGCTAAGATTGTATTTGCAACTACAACCCATTAAATTCAACGACAACTACTGAAAGAAATCACTCTTAAGCATAAAATAAACTATCAACTAGCAATAGTCAACAGTTTTATCAACCGATAATCACATAATCACACCCCAAGAATAGAGCTTTATCTAAACATAGTAAAAGCAAGAAATCTATACCAACTGGTGTTTCCATCAACTGGTACGATTGATGTTGTTTTTACAAAGGTCTAAAATGAAAAATATTCAACATCCACTTCAAATTTCATGGAATTGGAAATCATAAAAATCCTCCGAAGTTAAAGGAAAAATGTCTCCAAACTTGAAAATTAAACAATGTTCAATACTAGATTGATAACTCTTTATCTCCGTCATAACCTTACAATTTAAAAATATTTTTATAGATGTAAAAATTATGATGCGAAGGATGAGTTTGTGCAATAAGTCGGGATCGTCTTTCAACTATACAATCTTCCCTTTGTCATCTGTATCACCATTTTTCTTTTGCCTCCATCATCCTTGAGGTTCTATAACTTTGGGCGATATAATACTGCATCGCGAAACTGTTCGACCACTTGTCAACTAATTTTTTCGATAGCATACTTGATTTTTTCCTTCATGGCTTAGCAGACAGGAACACAAGGTGAGACCAAGGACATTCACTGAATCTCCTAATGAGTTAGGAAATCCTTAGACCTTCTTTTCTTTGTTCTTTTAGCGACTTTGTTATTTTTCTCTCCTTTATCCATCATTGTTCCTCAATTCAAATCGCTGAAACCAAGTATTTTTATTCATTATTGAGAAAAAATATGCATTTAAGGACCCTAAATTTATTAATATAAAAGCCTAAATGATTCCGAATTGTGGAATCATCCTCTTACATTGACTAACAATTTTGAGATGCTCTTATGAGTTTAATCTTGCTTTCATACTTGGTATATTTTGTACTGAGGCATATTGCCTACGCTCTAATCAAATGTAGGGTTTCGTAGATTGGGTTACTTTGAAGTCTAGGTTCCTAAGGTGCAAGAACAGTTGAATAATTGGTGATTCCTCATATTTTAAAGGACGAACACTTATTTTCCTTATGTCATTTCTGTATGATTTGAGACTATTCTATGGGATGTGTCCTAAGAGTTTATTCTAAAAGTTGTATTAGATTGTTTGAGACAAAGAAGATTGAGAATTGCGCTTGCATTTTTGTGAAATAACTTTTATTGTAAATTTTTATATTTTTCATACTTTTCCATTATCTTATGTTATAAATATGATAAGGGATTGTATGAGATCCCTTTGGGGTCAAGTATGCCATGTTACGTCTAGGGGGTACCCCTAGTTGTAACACTTTCATTTAGTCGCTGACTTCACTTGGAAAACTCAGGCTTCTCGCCAAAAGATAAAAAACCTAAACAACAACTTCGCATGAAATTAAAGGCGATCAAGGATATTTCAGAGAAGTACCAAGTGGTTCGGCAACCTTGACCAAGTTTGTCAAATAACCCAACGTGCCTACTTTCTACTCCGACATCTAATTCTACACGACAACCCCCATAAACAAAATCAACACATACACTAGCTCAATTAAACTTACACCCATACTACCCATGTCCCCGGAATACTTAGACTTCTCTCTAATTATCCAAATTAGGACTTTTGATGACTTATGCCCTTAGGAATAACGTCTAACGATTCATCATCAAAAAAATATGCCATTCGATACCAATGTGAGTTACATAGATTTCACAAGAATCTACCCAACATTAATTACATACAACCAAACAATGATGATCAATTTTAAGCATGAAAATCACGAAATAAATAATTAATAGTTTTAGGCAAGATGTTCAAATTAAAAAAGGAACACAAGAATACAATTACGATGCAAAAGAGCCCAACACACATTACTATAATAAAACAATTGCAAATTAGTAAAATCGTTCAATATGCGTTCGGGGTCGGAAAACCAACCTTGAATACAGAATATTTGATTTGAAAAACTACGAGACAAAGAATCCAACTCTCAACACACAATAACAACTAAAAAGTAGTAAAAACACAAAAATATTGAATAATATAGTGCGGGTGTGATTTTGGGAAGCTTAAAAGTGAGGGAATGTGAAAGAGTATTAAAGTTAAAACATTCTCCTTTAAAATCGTTCAAATCTCACCTATTCGACGACATTAGTTTTGATCTCCGACCCACTCAGCGACACGCTGAGTAGGCCCTTACCATGATGAGTTTTATAGGACCTCCAACTGATGTGGGGATACAAACGATGGAAAAAATTGTGATCGTCGCTCCATTCGGCAAACACCATTTTTCTCCTAGGCGAATTTTACAAAATCAAACCTTTGAAGTTATTGAGTAAAATAACGGTCCAAGTCATGCTCTCCGACCTCTTCGGTGAGTCGTCAATTGGAACTTTTTCTTGCCAAACTCCATATTTCTTGGTTTGCCTCCCAAAAGGCGCCTTAGTTAATGTCATTTCGTGGCACAACTCAGTACGTAATTTAGGATTCAGTCTTGGGGTTTGCCTCAATGACACTAGACAACCTTTTTCCTTTCTTTGGGTAGAGACAAGAGAACACCTGACCCATTTGGGTCTCCAGTAGCTTAATGAACACGTAGTAAAAGGGTTCATTGGATTTAGAATTTATACATATTCTCTTATCTCCCTCAACACTCTGTCGTGTTCTTCAACTTTCTGATGTATGAAAAAGTGTACCTTTACTATCTGCCCATTCTCATGATTTTTTTTCTTCGAAGCTTGTGAGAGGGAATGTACATATCTTTTCTTTGTCACATTACTTCCACATCCATAACCTTTTTATCTTACAGATCTAATTGACCCAATAATGTGGCCAAGTCTTGGTCCTTCTCTTTCTCTTTGTTGATCTTCGCCACGCAATCAAGGAGTTGGTCTATTGTCTCATAAGGTTGTCATATCAAACAATCATAAGAGAGTTGATCTACTAATATTCTATTTTCAAGACTAAGACCTTTGTAGAAACATTTGAGTAGCATGTTATCTGGGATTCCATCAGTTGGGAATTGCTGCAATAATTCCTTAAATATTGGCTACAACTCATGGATATTTTAAACATCTAATTGCTTGAAAATAAGGATGTCATCCCTAAGAACCCATCGATCTCAGAAGAGGGTGGTCCATTGGGTTTACCGTTTTTACAAGATATTGCTATCTCCTCTTTTCAAAACAAGACCACACAAAATAAAACTAAATGTAAGTAGATTCAACTATTACCAAAAGACTATAACACTCCAAAAGTCAAGACCTAATCTAGTGCCTAACATGAGTGTCTAAGGGTATATATACTGTTTTAAGACCAAAAAAATAATGTATATAATTCATCCAATAAGTTTTAGAGCCAAGACGACAAAGAACCTCCATTTCGTCCGAAAATTAGACTCATTGAACTAGTTGATGTCGCTATGTTTGGGGATGGTTTTGAAGGGTCAAATGAAATCTAAAACTTGTAAAAATACATTATTTAGGAGGAATTTATTATACAGGGTCTAATAGTACAATAAAGACGCCCCAAGGACTATCCGAAGGGTCAGGGAGGAGGACCCCAACATGGGTGTGCAGGCTGCAAAAGCTTGCGAAAGTCAAGAATTAGTGGGCTGCTGCGCGAGAAGCAGCCCATACGGACCTCACTGTCCCAAAATTTATTTTTGATAAATAAATGTGTATTTTCCCTGCGACGCAGAGACACTTTCCAAATTTGGAAAAATCATATTTTTACCCACTTTCCAAATTCAGTAAAATCATATTTTTGACATTTAGACTTCACAAAAATAATAATTTAAGTGAGGAGTGTTTTGGGTAATTTAGGGGGTGATTATATATATACTAAGGGTCATTTTTAAGTCATTATCACTTATCCCCAAACCCATTTTCCAAAACAAAACCCAAAAGCTCTCACCTCCCTCTACTTTCTCTCACCCCAATTCCTCCATTGAAGAATGATTTGATTATTAGACTTGTTTTATCTATTCTAATTCATATATGAATTAACTAGGGTAATGTTGTTCTTGGATTAGATCTAAATCTTGATGAATTCATGACGAACCCTAATTCTCCTAACCCTAGGTTATAAATTGATGTTAATTGGCATAGTGATGATGTAATTGACCTAGTTCATGTGTTAATTATTATTGATTGATATTACCACACATATAATTGTATATAATTGTTAGCTTGATGGTAAGACCATGGTGATGGATTTTTAAGGATATTTGGTAATTCTTCTTGATCCTAACCTTTACTTCAAGTATGATGGCTTCTGATTAGTGATGTAGTTCAATTGAAGTATACCTTGTGAATAGCCTACAGAAGTGTTGGTATGATGTTTAGTTGAAATGTCTTGACGATGTGTTGTGAGATTATTCTTAAGATTAAATGATATAAGGTTGGTGATTACTTGCCTACATGCCTTGTTATGACATGATGATGATATGTTAATGTCACACGTGAGGGCTACCATTAAAGTTTATTCTCATGCAATACCTATTGAGCTAAATGACTATGATTATACGAGGGATTGACCCTATGATCTAAACTATGTGTGCTTGTCAAAGAAATACATTTCCAAAGGGACTTAGCTTAGCACAGAGTGAACTTGACAATGCGAGGTGTTGACTTCCTATAGAGGAAAATTCACCCTATAGTTCCATATGAGATGTTGACTCCCCTATGAGGGACACTCACCCAATGGATTCCCATGAGACGAGGCTCCAATGCCATATACATATAGAGCGTTCATACATATCTTCTAGTTCTAGAACTATGTTTCCACCATAGGAAGAATAGCTATTGGATCCACATAGAAAGCTACATTTATGTTTGTCTCTAATTTGTCCGATAGACCACCTTCCATCGGTGTAAGGTTTTAAAACACCGGATTCAACACTTAGATCTTATGGTCTATGTCGGGTTAAGGAAAATATTCCCAAAAGAAAAATAATGTTATGATGTGAACTCGAGATAAGGTGACTTAGGAGGTTTCTTTGTCTAGGTAGGGGTATGGCACTCTACCTATGCATTACACTAGTTGGATTTGAAAGAAGTCCTAGAAGGATGTTGTTATGTTATAATGATCTTATAAAGTAAATATTATACTCATTTTGAATTTGAATATTATCGTCTTAAAAACACTTTGTTCATTGTTTTTCATTTTTCTACTATAACTGTAAAGCCTATATATGGTTATAATTGTGGATGTAAGCTATGCCGAAATTGTGATACTTTTGTCTAGATTGTTTAATATGAGACAATGTTATAGACTTCTTATGAGACTATCTTATAATATGTATGTGCAATAAAAGTTGAAGATATGTAATATTCTTATATGAAGGGTCTATTTATACTCGATAGGGATATATTATGTGTATGTAGCGGTCTATGTAAACCTCGATGTAGAAATAACAGAAAAGTTTTAAATTTTCTGCATTTTTAACTTATAAATATAATGATGAATTCTAAGAGGATAGTCTTAGTCCTCAAAGTAGAAGACGAGGCCAGGTATGTCTAAGGGGTGCTCCCCTGATATGACAAAGACACTTAAACAATATCACCCCCAGATGCAGCGCTATGTTTATTAATGTTTCAGGATACTTCATCCAATTCTAAGTGTGAATGATCTTAAGTAACTATATAGCCCAACTAAATGTGTTGGGGACGAATCCCACAAAGAGTGATACATGTGTAAGATTCAATAGAAAAGAATGAATATGCTCAAAATAGTCATAGGAATAGAAATTATCAAATAAATATATTATCCAAATCAGGGGGTAACACGAATATAAAAAAGGGGGGTTTTGGTTTAAAACTATCAACTACAACAACAACAAACAATACAAAATACAATAATGAGATGCATTCTTGGGATGTGATTCGATTATATGCTGATATAGACAAATGGAAAATTGCATCTGCTAGGAAATAGTTGAATATCAGTGAGTAAGCTAAGGCATTGAGATAATAAAAATTCTCTCAACAATTTAACCCCGAATCAAGTTGGTTTTTCTCGAACACCAATAAACATGCAAAGTAAGACTAGCGTACGCCTTAGTCTATTCACTTTCTCGAGCTGACTATGTCGAAATGGGTTTAGGATTCACTCTCTAAAGATAAACCTATGTCAAGCCAATGCCCAGTGACCATCAATCAACGAGCTAGGTTTTAAATCCTCTCTCTCTCGAGCAAGCAAAAAACATAAAGGTAGAACTGAATTTGCAACTACATTTATTAAAATAAACCACTATTATTGATTAAACTCACTTCTAAACTGCATTTAAACTAATAATTAGAAATACACAAACTAAATCAACCCATAGTCACATTTATCACACCCCAAAGAATTGGGGTTTTAGCTTGACGTCATCAAAATATATAAATCATTACTCATTTGTGGTTCCATCAACTGGGTAACATTTATTTTCTCCTTACAATTTTAAAATTCAAAAAATCTCAAATAGTCACTTCCAATTTCACGAAAGTGAACAACTTCAATCCTTCAAAGAATAGGAAAAACTAAAGAAAAACTTATTTCAATGTTATGACAAAATAATGGAATAATATTATTCATTGATACTAAAACAAATGCTCAAATATATATTTATAGTCACCAAAAGTATGTGTGAAGGGTCATTCAATGCAGAAAGTTGGGCTCGCCGATCAGCTTGACGATTTTCCCTTTGGTCAATGTTCATAAATTTATGCCTTGGACTTTAACTTCCTCAATTTCTATAACATTTGGTGATCAAACACATCATTGCAGAACTATTTGGCGACTCACTAACTGATCCTTCCTCTCGTTAACTTTCTTTTCTCCTTCGGGGCTTGGCACACTAGAACTTTAGGCAGTCAAGAGTCTATTCGTTTACTCACCAAGTGAACTTGGCAATCGCCAGGCTTACTTTTCTTCATTATTTCAGCTTTCTTTGTTCCTTTTTGCAAATTAGTGTCCTTACTATGTTCCTCATTTCATTTACAAGGAAATTAAGGGTTTTACATTACTTATACGCACAAACTAAGCATTTGAGGACACTAAATCATTGTAAATTGATGACATGTTGTACTAAGATTAACCAGAGTACCACGACCTTTCTTAAATAACTTCCAGAAATCAGAGGTAAACTGAGGAACTTTATCTAAAATGATAGACAAAGGAACTCCATGCAACCTGACTAACTCATTAATGTAAAGCTTGGTGTAGTCCACTTCTTACTTTGTTGTCTTAAGCACCAGAAAGCGCACACACTTAGTAACTCTATAAACTACATCCAAATTGAATAATATTTTCTGCGAGTAAGAGGTAAACGTCTGATGAAGTCCATGTTGATCACTTCCCACTTTTAAGTAGGAATGTTGATATATGTAGCGATACATGCTGTTTTTCTATGTTCTAGATTCACTAACTAACAATTGGAGCTCTTAGTAACAAAACATTCTATATCCCTTTTCATGTCATTCCACCAAAATACTTCATGTAGATCACAATACATTTTAGTGTCGCCTCGGTGAAAAGAATATCTTAAATTATGGGATTTTTCAAGAATATGTTGGCTCACCTCACCAACTTTCAGAACATATAATCGACCCTGATAGCGAAGCATCCCATATCCGCTTGGGAGAAAACCTCAACTCTCTACTAATGGACTGCACCTTTTAGTTGAAGTAATAACAAATCAAAGTCTGTAAATTCCTTAACCTTCACTACCAATGAAGATTCTGACTCATTATGAATTATTACACCACCATCTGATATGCTCATAACACGAACTCCTAAGAGAACATTTGCTATTTCTTTTCTTTCTTCCTCTACATGTGCTACACTACCTATCGATAGTTTGCTAAGAGTATCTTCATAATATTTCCCAACGAATTTTCTGATCTTCCTTCTTCTTAAAAAACACATATTTCTTCGTGTACTTTCCTGCTGTGGATTGATTTGCTGACAGTAGAGTTTTTGCTATCTATACTCTACTGATTAAGATCATTTTACCCTGGGAGGTTATATTCCAAATCAAACCTCGGATACTAGAGGGGAATAATTTCCTTAAGGGGACACTGTGAATTCAGTGGACTTGATTTTCTTCCTAAATTATCAAAAAGAGTATTCCAGATTCGGGTAAGTTTTACAGATTCAATATTTTTTACAAATAAATTTCTGTTCATCTTATTTACTGGTTAATCTCAGTTACTTCGTGTTTCTGACTATTTTTAACAACCAGTAATTTCTGATTTTCATAACACAGATTGGCAACAGTTATGCAATAAAATTACATTGAACTCTTCCGAATGAATTGTGGATTAGCTTGCTATTTCTTTCTTCTTCTAAAATCCTTTTCATCTCTATGAGGATTTTTCCTCCCTCTCAGGCCTATAAGTGAAGTCTCTCCCTCATCCCTTTTCTCTATCAGATGAGTTTTTGTTAAACCACTTTGTCCTTATTTTCTCCTGAGGCAGCAAGTAATTAATAACATTATTACCCAAGAACTTATTATTAGTAAGAAGGTATTTGCTTGCTTCTTCCGCTCCTTCCCTAAAGTTCCAAATTAGGTGGCCATTGCTATATATATATATATATATACCAAGAGGGATTACATGAGAGTTTGAGAACTCATTTACAAGATTATTTATGCTATGCGATGAACTAATCAAGCAGTAAGTACTATTACAAACGGAAAGGCCTATTCATAGGAGGAATTATGATTATTGGAAATCCTAACCAACTTTGGATCAATTAGGTAACCACTACTTCCAATGACAATTCAAGTAGTACATCACTCTTAGAAAATATATTGAAGCCTTATTTTTATATTTTATAATTTTATTGTCATTAATGTGTTTGTTGCTCAGACTCTTCACTTTCAGGGTTCCACTTATGTCGAGATGATGTGGGTGTGGAACCCATACCTGATTTGGTCAATCGTTTTTTGGATACTTTGACCAAATTCAAGGGAGAAATTCTGAATAAATTCAAAAAAAGTTGTAATGAAAACAAAAATTAAGGTTAAAGTCTAGAGAATGAAGCACCTTGTATATATAAATTTCTATTGTCTCTCCCTTTCCATATAAATATCTATTGTCACTCCCTTCCCTTTTATTCCCTCTTGATTAATATTTTTTCATCAAGTTTTTCACATAATATCTATATATATAAATTTCTATTGTCACTTCCTTCCCATATAAATTTCTATTGTCACTCCATTCCCATATAAATTTCTATTGTCACTCCCTTCCCTTTTATTCCCTTCTCGGATTTTTCTCTTGATTAATATTTTCTCATCAAGTTTTTCACATAATATCTCATTTTTTATGTTTTATTACTCTATTTGTACTATTATTATTATTCAAATCTCTGCACCTATATCCATACATGGATCCGTATTCCGAAATCTTAAAATTTTGATCATAGAAGATTCGACCTATAGATTTGCACCTGTATCAATCACCCGCAATGTTCAAGCAACTTAGATTAATGTAATGAATCATCTATATAGAAAAAAATATATTTGTATCTCTTCTTATTGTTCACTTGACACCTCTGATCAATTTAATCAAGATTATATTTTTAGCTTATTATTAATTATTTCCTTGGAGTTATGAGTGGCTGATTGGTCTAGATGTGCTTCATGGAATTGTGTCTTGATGCATTGAATCTTATTAACGTTGTAGTAGCTTAAATAGGTGGTCACTGCTGCATTTTTTTTTCGTGTTGTGCATGTTAAATGGGAAGCAATAGGACATGAGTTTGATCTCATCAGTATTTGTAGTGTTATCTTTTTATCAGCATACAAGATTTATGAATACTTACTTTTTTGTGGAAGTGATATCAAGATAAATACTCTGACCTTAGTCTTCTATGGACTTTTATATGTTTTTGGTTGCTTGTTATAGTGGAAATGCCTTCATGTAGTTTCTGGCAATTTTTTTTGTGGTTCTTTTCTGGTGGGTATCTTTGTCCGATACTTTTTTTTACCTAATTTAGCAAGCTTATAAAATAATTGCATGTGATCTTATTTGTTTTTGCTCCGTTGTTGATTACGTTCTTCATGTTTTCTATCGGATATCTATCAAGATTGCGAAACTAAATATACAAGGACTATTTTTTAGCTAATCAATCTTCACTTTAAGTGGTTGGGCTCGTGCTAGAGAGCATCACAGCAAAAGCAGACACTTTCTTGAATATATGTTATAATTTCTATATGGCAGGTATTAGTTGAGCTTTAAGTTATGTAATCTAAATTTCATGAAAACAGATCTGAGGTTCAATAAAATTCTATTTGCTTACCAAAATATTATTAATACTTAAGCTTTAAGTTGATAGAAATATAATGCTAATATCCCAAATGCAGTGCTTTTTATTTTTTCATCGTCTTCTCGTGCTAAGAACATGTTTGATATTTTTTCTCTTACACTTTAGATTATTTATATGCTTAATTAGTAGTGTTTGGTGGAGCACTATTTGTTAAGGTGTTCATGATACTTACCTATACATGTGTGTGTCTGCTTATGGAATAGCATCCAAGTGTTGATATTGTCTATCTTTATTTACTTTCTGGTCTATTTTTATTTATTTATTGGTTAGGTTAGCTAAGTGTTGTCAGATGTTGCTACTGAATTAGGAGTAACAAATGTTTGACCTCTTCTTACTCATAAAGCTTTTTTAAATATCTTCGTTATTACACGTTGTGTTTTTTTTTCTTCAGAAATTTGTATTTTTTGGTGATTTTATCCTTAAGCTTGTTCAATATGGTCAAGTTAAATGCTTATAAGACACTAAAATATCAACATTCATCCAGAAGTTGTACGTGCAACTTTTTCTCGTTCTTGATCAAACTGACAAGTTTAGATTGATACTTCAAGTTTCATTAGTCACTTTACTCCTCCCGTCTCTTTGCACCATTTGATGAAGTTATGTTCCCCCTTTATTTCTTAGACGGTTTAAATTCTAGCCTGATTCAAAGAACTTCTTCTGACAAAGAAGATGAGATTATTACTGATTCATCTTCACTCTTGTTGCATTTTAGGCTGAAACTTGATGGAAAGATAAAATAATCTTTGTCAGAAACTATTAAATTGACTATGCATTAACAAAAACAGCACAAGGTGGACTAAAGAGATGGATTGGGCTATAGTACATGCCTCACGTAAAGCAATGCGGCTGAAGTATATAGAATGAATGTAATTAGTACTCCTAAATATATGTTCAACGTATAAGGCCCCTATAGTATGGCATTAACGTGAATAAGGGATCGTTTTTGTTAGGAAGGATAACGTCAAATAATATTCACTATTCTTTATTTTTATGATATTTTCTATTAAAAATTACACTATATAAATATAATTTATAATTATTTTTAGGCACTGCTCAAAAAATTCTATGGTTAATGCGATCTGTAAGTCAGTTGTTTCTATTTGGAGAAGATTCTTCATATTTTTCTTTTATAACATTGCACTACAAAATATAATTAAAATTATGTTTATAAATACAGTGTAATTTTTATGATTATTTATATTTTATTTTTTTAAATTCTCTTTACTTCAACAAATTAAGATTAAAATTCTATTTTTTAGGTAAATAAGAAGAAGAATTTATTTTAAAATATATAAGGTAGCATCATGAGAATGCGCACACAAAAATATGTAAACCAAATAAAATGAAATTTTATTTTTAAAAATGTATAACTAAAAGTTGTAAAGAACATAAAAAAGACTAAATAAAATGAATGGTATTTTTTTACAATTAAATAATTTATTCTTAAATTTATGCAATGCATATTATTTTGTATAGATTACATGCAATAAGAAATAATCTCAATATAATTTATCCAATCACAATTATTCTCATTATAACTTGTATTTTTTTCAAAAAAAAATAAAAAAATCGATCCCTAAATAACATATTTGGCAACTATATTGCATTTAAGATAGTAATATTGTTCTTTATTGAAATGTATTTTTATTTAATAGGCAACAAATAATATATAATGATGTTTATATGGAATTTTATCATTTATACTCTGCAATATTATGCCTCTAATAAAATTAGTGTAAGTTCCACGAATCCCATAGTTTTAATATGAAATTACAATCTATTCTAATAAATTTTTAAATACATTAATTTCTTAAAAAAATTAAAAATCAGATACAATAATTGAAGCTCGGTGACATTAATATGTAGTTCGGATACATTAAATACTTTCTCGGATACGTTGATATGAAGCTCGGTGACATTAATATGTACTCGATTACATTAAATATTATCTCGGATACATTAATATGTAGCTCGGATACATTAAAAACTAACTCAGATACATTAACTGTAGTTTGAATAGATTAAAAATTAGCTCGGATACATAATATGTAGATCGGATACACTAAATACTGGCTCGAATGCATTAATATGCAGCTTGGATGCATTAAATATGGCTCGGATACATTAACATGCAACTCTGATACACTAAAGAAATAAAAGATTTTTAAAAATAATAGGAAATAATGAAAATAAGTGAAACAAAAGGTATGTATTTCTGTAATTTGTCCATAAAATTAAGCGTTGGGCCCGTGATAGTACGACTCATACTTATCTTGTTTCTATTATATAGAAGACTGAAGTGGGAGGACGACCAAGGGTGAAAATTTAATTTCACGCTAACAAAAATCTATTAAGAAAGATAATTAATAATTCTAGATACATCTTTCTATATATGTAATGAATAATGATCAAGGGCAAAAATGTAGTTTCGCGCTAACAAAAATCTATCAAGAATGATAATAAAAAATTTAAATAATTCTAGAAACATCTTAAGTTATTGTTATTATCATTAACTTATTTTGTTATTACTTCATCTTCTTTTCTTTTATGAGTTATTGTGATATCTATTTTATTATTACTCTATTTTACTATTAAATTAATTTTTATTCTTAATATTTTTTTTTTCACTGTGCTTCTAAAAATGCCTATTTTTTTATATAAAAATTTATCATGAATTAATCATTTTCATCTTTATTTTGGCTCTAATAATATACTTGAAAATAAATAAGTGTGATCAAATTAATAATATATGTTTATTTAAATTAAATAAAAAGATGTTGAAAAGTAACTTTACAAATAAAAATGAATTGGATGATATATTTGTATTAAAGACGACTAAAAATGTAATTTCATTTTAACAAAAATCTAACAAGAATAAATAGTTCTAGAAACATCTTTTTATATATGAAGTGAATGATGATCAAAGGTAAAAATGTAAATTCATGCAAGCAAAAAATCTACCACGAATGATAACATCAAAATTAAATAGTTCTAGAAACATATTTAGTTATTATTATTAGTATTACCTCACTTTTGTATTTTCTTCATTTTTTATGAGTTATTGTGAGATCTTTTATTATATGAAAGTAAAAAAATAATGATTATGCTTAGCTATTAATAATTATATATCAAGTATAATATTGGGTGAAATCAATCAAAATTAAAATTACAATTTATATGTATATTTAAATTTTGTATATTTAAATATTTTTAATTTTCTGATTTTAAATATGCTATATGAAAAATTAAAATTCAGAAGTTAATTTTTTTTTGAAATAAAATAAAACAATAAGTTCATATAAATAGAAAAGGAGGGATTCATATATTAAAAATAAAATGTACATGTGTTATTATTAAATGAGCTTTCATATATTTCTTTTTAAGAAGATCGTTTGGCTTCTTTCTATTAACTTATGCATATATGTAGAGCTTTATTAGAGATTTGAATAGTTTAAAAAAGAAATATAATGATTTGAAAACTTTAAGTTCTTCGTTTTAACTTCTAATTTGTTACATATTTGAAAATTACATTAAAAAAACCTATAAATGCAATTAACAATTTAAGATCTTTTTAGAAAGACATAGTTAAAAAATAATAATAAAATTTGATTGACTCCTTATTTTTGTCGAAACAAAAAAAAATTGCATATATTGTTTAAAAATAACGTAAGAACTAAACCTACACAGATATGGTAGAGAGACAGACATAACTCACGGTATTCAACTTCATACTCTGATACCAAGTTTATCGCATCCGGGTTTACCCCCTAGAAGTAACCGGCGTCGTTATCCTTTTTAAGGATTAAGGCTAGCCTCTAAGTTTCATGTCACATACACATAATATATAATCATATCGAGTATACGTAGAACTATCATATAGGAAGGTTATATATCCTTCTACTTTTATTGCATATACATATATATATATATATATATATATATATATATATATATATATATATATATATATATATATATATATATATATATATATATATATATATAAAAAATATAGAAGTAGTCTCAATGACTGTCTCGTCTCATACCATCTAAACGGATATCACAATATGCGCATAGCCCTTACATCAAGTCAACAAGACCATGTATAAGTCATACGAAAGTACAATATTCGAATAACAAGGAAAGAAATGATAGAGTCAATAAGTTTATAACAAAGTCCAAAGCTAGAAGATAGCATTGCCCTCAAAATCTGAGGACCTACCCTACTTGGATGAAAGGAAGAATCCAAGCCTTCAAACAATATCGTCTTCCAAACTCATCAACGACCGGAACCTAAAGCATTTGGGACAAGGGAAGAAAATGGGGTTAGTACTCCACATGTACTAAGTATGAGAACTTATGCTCATACACAAGCAAAACATGCTAAAAGGGATTTCTTTTTTATCAAAACATGTCATTCTACCCCTTTTTGGGGCTTAATGGAAAGTCAAGTAAGTCATATTTATCAACCAAACTCGCTTACTATCTCAACAAGAAATACTTATCCCAACACACTTGGAATCATGATTTACTACACCCCTAAAATCAAGGAATAATATCACAAGAATGAATCAGAGTTAAACATATCATAATAAGCAAGACAAATACTCACAAGTCAAGTCAATAAGTGCAATGACCAGCAAAGCCCCATAACCTTATTAAGTCAAGTATCCTCAACAAGAAAACATGACCAATGTCCAACTTTACATATCATGGAATTTAGGCTTGCATTTCATCTTATATTATCATAATAATCCAAGGCATATTCATAAACGAACTAAATCAACATATAGTATCAACAATATGACATGGTCATCATATATATATGCATCATATATTATCTTAATATAAACATATAAGAACCTCCTCCCAAGACTCCTCTCAAGACTAACTAGTACAATGTCTAGGTAGAGTCTTATACCCCTACCTAAACTAAGGTAGACCACTTAGGTTATCCAAGTTAGAGTTCAAGTCCTTTAATTCGTTTTACCTTTTTGGGAACATCTTGCCCTAACCGACATAGACTGTATGAGCTAGTGTGGAATCTGGTGTCATAAAACCCTACACCAAAAGAAGGCGGACTAATTGCCAAGGTAGTACGAAAACATTAAACATAAAAACTACGTGGATCCACTAGCTAGTATTCCTATGGGGGCAACATAGTTCAAGAACTAAGAGATTTAGTTGGGACCCTCTTTATGCTCCATGCATTATAGTCTCCAATCTCAAGAGTAATGTAGTGTTCCTACCTTCCCTATGTGGGAAAGGACACTTCTCTATCTAATTCACTCGATGCTAAGCTAGAATCCCTTTTTGAAATGTCTTTAAGACTTTAATTATCAATCATAACTTAATTTCGGCTATAGGGTCTACCCCTTGTATAATCATCATCATCAATATCTCAAAAAGAATTGTATGAGTATAAGTCCTTTCATCACAATTCATATAAGGGAGGTTAGCACTTTAGCATTTCATAACATATTAAGGCACATTGATAGTTTTCACCATCCTTATAGCATATACACCCACATCAGGGTTTACCCCCTAGACATAACCGGCGTCGTTATCCTTTTTAAGGATTAAGACTAGCCTCTTAGTTTCATGTCATTACATTCATAGGTTGAAAATGCGGAAAAATGTAAAACTTCTATTTTCTCTAATTGGATATTTACATAGACCTTTAAATATACATAATATATATTTATATTGAGTATACATAGACCCTTCATATAGAAAGGTTACATAGCCTTCTACTTTTTATTGCACATATATATAAAAATATAAAAGTAGTCTCAACGATTATCTCATCTCATACTATCTAAACGGATATCACAATATGCGCATAGCCCTCACATCAAGTCAACAAGACCATGTATAGATCATACGAAAGTACAATATTCAAATAACAAGGAAAGAAATGATAGAGTCAATAAGCTCTAACAAAGTCCAAAGCTAGAAGATGGCATTGCCCTCGAAAGCTGAGGACATACCCTAGTTAGATTAAATAAAGAATCCAAGCCTTCAACAATATTGTCTTCCAAACTCTTCCTAGACCAGAACCTAAAATGTTTGGGACAAGGGAAGAAAACGGGGTTAGTACTCCACATGTACTAAGTATGAGATCTTATGCTCATACACAAGCAAAACATGCTAAAAGGGATTTTTTTTTATCAAAACATGTCATTCTACCCCTTTTTGGGGCTTAATGCAAAGTCAAGTAAGTCATATTTATCAACCAAACTCGCTTACTATCTCAACAAGAAATACTTATCCCAACACACTTGGAATCATGATTTACTACACCCCTAAAATCAAGGAATAATATCACAAGAATGAATCAGAGTTAAACATATCATAATAAGCAAGACAAATACTCACAAGTCCTTATCAAGTCAACAAGTGTAATGACCAAGCAAAGCCTCATAACCTTACTCAGTCAAGTATCCTCAATAAGAAAACATGACCAATGTCCAACTATACATATCATGGCATTTAGGCTTGCATTTCATCTTATATAATCATTATAATCCAAGGCATATTCATAAACGAACTTAATCAACATATATTATCAACAATATTACATGGTCATCATGTGTATATACATCATATATTATCTTAACATAAACATATAAGAACCTCCTCCTAAGACTCCCCTCAAGACTAACTAGTGCGATGTCTAGGTAGAGTCTCATACGCCTACCTAAACTAAGGTAGACCCCTTAGGTTATCCAAGTTAGAGTTCAAGTCCTTTAATTCGTTTTACCTTTTTGGGAACATCTTGCCCTAACCAACATAGACCGTATGAGCTAGTGTGAAATCCGGTGTCATAAAACCCTACACCAAAAGAAGGCGGACTAATTGCCAAGGTAGTACGAAAACATAAAACATAGAAACAACGTGGATCCACTAGGTAGTATTACTATGGGTGCAACATAGTTCAAGAACTAGGAGATTTAGTTTAACCCTCTTTATGCGTCATGCATTATAGTCTCCAATCTCAAGAGTAGTGTCGTGTTCCTACCTTCCCTATGTGGGAAAGGACACTTCTCTATCTAATTCACTCGGTGCTAAGCTAGAATCCCTTTTTGAAATGTCCTTAAGCCTTTAATTATCAATCATAACTTAATTTAGGTCATAGGGTCTACCCCTTGTTTAATCATCATCATCAATAGCTCAAAAAGAATTGTATCAGTATAAGTCCTTTCATCACAATTCATATAAGTGAGGTTAACCTTTATCATTTCATAACATATTAAGGCACATTGCCAGTTTTCACCATCCAGATAGTATATACACCTTAATCTACCTCACAACATAGTCAAGACATGTCAATTCAACATCATACCACCCTATAATCCTAATATAAGGCATACTCCAATGTAATATCATGGCTTAATAACAATTAATCACAATTGGAAGTAAAGATAGATATTCTAAGACTTACCAAGTCTTTCTCATAGCTTATTATCAAAGTATTACCATCAACCCATAACTTAGCCCAACTTGGGGAGTAACATCATCACACAATGATAATCAATAGAATTACAAGGCCAATTTCATCTCTATAACACAATTCATCTTTAGATCACAACTTGAAACAATATACATAGGCTGATTTCACATTATAATTCAAAATCTAAATCACATATGAAGAACTAGCATGATAGGCCTATAATTCATCTTAATTTAATTAATAATCTAATCAACAACCAATTCAATTAAATGATCACCATACAACATAGGTGAAGATAACTACCTAGGGTTAGGGATAGAGGGTCATATTCTTCAATTAGACCAAACCTCAACAATTATCATAAACAAGTTGAATTACATGTAAATATAATCAATATAACCTTAAGAATTCATTAACAACTCAATCCATAACTTCAATTTCGTAATTGAATGAAACCCATAAGAAAACTCAACTTTTTGAAATCTATTTTGAAGGAACTCTTTGAGGAAAGGATATCAAAGGTGAATGAAACCCATACTTCTCAACAATTTGATGAAGAATCTACCCTTTTTCCAGCCCCCAAACCATAGTTCTTGCTAGCTTTCAATGGTGAGTTCATGTAGAGAGAGAAATAAGAGAGATGGAAGAGAGTTTATTTTGAGAGTTGTCTTTAGGTTAATGAGGGTTAAGGGTATTTATAGAGGGGCTTAATTAAATTAATTATTTTCTCTTAAATAACTAACTAACCCCAAAACCACTCAATTAATTTAAATGAAATCATTAAAAATTCATTACTGAAACTCGACCCTCACCGACGAGACCTCGATCAAAGGTTCATCAGTGAGTCAACAGACAACCCCCCCCCCCCGTCATGCACTCCGTCATCTCGGTCAGAGACTTTGTAGGAGGGCTTCCTCCAATTTTTCTAAATATGGGATGACGGTGTCCTCGACGCCCCGTCGAGCCAATGACGCCTCGTCAACCCCTTCCGTCGCATGCAACAATAGCTAGGTACAAGGGCCTTCATGAATCTTTCTAAGTGTGGGACGAAGGTGGCCTCGACGCCCCGTTAAGCTAGGTACAGACCGTCGTCTGTCCCGTCGATGCACACTGCCAGGCAGTGTTGCATCAAACTCTAGGGGTCCTCCTCAAGGGCCATTGGCTGGTCTTTGGGGAGTCGTACCTAGACGTTTCAATCATGAAACCACTCAAACACCCATTAGATACCTTTCCACCAATTTCCGTACATTTCTGACTCCTAAAATTTAGTAAAAAGTCTAAGGCACACTAACATCCCTCTGAACCAACTTCTCGAACATTTTGGTTCTTAAACCTTCTAAATGACCTATATTCATTAAAAATGGACTTAGAGAAGTGTGTAGACTTTATGACAACTATGTTAGGATTTACCATGAGTCTTGGTTTTTCAAGGTGTTACATTATCCCCTCTTAAAATCATTCGTCTCTGAATGACACTAAAATTCTTTTGAAGGAAGGAATAAACCCAAGACTAGCAGCCCACCAATCAACAATATCCATTTAACATAAATCATGTCACTTCAACAAAGCAAATATCAAAACTCATATTACCACACCTAAGGCTCAAAACACTTCATCATGAGGCATTTCCTTCTTACAACACTCATGAGCTCAACATACATCACATGAGTCAATTAACACAAAGTTCAACTTAACAACATGCTACCTATCATTTCATGAAGACTCACCATATCGAAATGCAAAATATAACTCAAAGCAAGAAAAAAACAAAATTTCAAGTTTTTTTTAAAAAAAAATCTACAGTGACTTCACTGTAAAGTTTCACAAATGCATAATGTGCTAAACTTCACCCAAAAAATCAAGAAACCTTAACTTCGAGTCATATTTATATTATTAAGGAGAATGGCTAACCTTAATTCTTAAAAAGATGAGGATAACGGGACTTCATATCGGCCTCTGCCTACCATGTAGCACCCTCAACTAATTGATTTTTTCATAGCACTTTTACAGATACCACCACTTTATTCCTCAACTTCTTTACTAGCTTATAAAGAATTTGAACCGGGACTTCCTCATAAGAGAGGTTATCCTTGAAACCAAGACCCTCAATAGGAAGAATGGACTCGAGGTCACCATTTCACTTTTTCAACATAGAATCATGGAAAACCAGATGAACCGAAGCCAATTCACTAGGAAGTTTCAATTCATAGGTAACCTTACCAACCTTTTGCAAGATTTCATAGGGACCCACAAAACGAGGACTCGATTTCCCTTTCTTGTCAAACCTAACCCACCCCTTTCATTGGTGAAATTTTTAAATACACCTTATCACCTTCTTCGAACTCAAAATCCCTTCTCCTATTATCGGCATAATACCTTTGCCGACTATAGGCCGTTTGCAACTGGTTCCTTATGATATGAACATTTTCCAAAAGTCTTATAAATAAACTCAGGACCAAGAAGCGATGGCTCACCCACTTCAAACCAAACAATAGGATACCTACATATCATACCATACAAGGATTCATAGGGAGCCATGGAAATGGATGAATAAAAATTGTTGTTGTAGGCAAACTCCACTAAAGGTAAATGCCTATACCTACTCTCTTTAAAATAAATAACGCATGCTCTAAGAATATCTTCAAGGGTTTGTATCGTATGCTCCGCTTGACCATCCGTTTGGGGATGAAAAGCGGTGCTCAACTTCATCGTAGAACGACTTCTAAAATTTAGATGTGAATTGTGCACCCCCATCTGATATGATGAATAACCGAATGCCATGGTGGCACACAATCTCATATAGGAAGATTCCTACATAATCCTCCGCCGAATATGAAGACTTGATGGGGATAAAGTGAGCGGATTTAGTCAATTGATCCACAACCACCCATACGGAATCATAGGACTTTTGGGATCAGGGTAAACCTACTATAAAGTCCATATTGATGTCTTCCTACTTTCCAGGTTGGAATTTGGATCTCTTGTAGTAAGCCACCTGGCTTTAGGTGTTCGACCTTTACTTTTTGGCAATTTGGACACTTAGCGACAATTTTGCTATGTCCCTTTTTAGACCTTCCCATCAATATATTTACCTTAGGTCATGCTCCGTTATTGTCGACCCCGGATGAATTGAGTAGCGGGACCCATGTGCTTCTTCTAAGATACAAACCCCCAACCCATCTACATTGGGAACACACAATCTCCCTTCGTACTTTAACACACCATCCCCCCTTAGGGAGAATGATTTATTCAACTTTGCAAGGACCGATTCTTTCAACTCCATCAAGGCTAAATCAAGGTGTTGTTTGAACTTTACCCTAACCACTAAAGATGACTAGCAGTTATGATGAACTATGGCACCCCCATCCGAAGTACTCTCTAACCTCACCCCCAACCTAGCCAACCTATTTACTTCCCTTGCTAGGTCCTTTTTAGATTCATCAAGATGGAATACACTACCCATAGTCATCCGACTTAGGGCATCCGCAACTACATTAGCCTTGTCGGGGTGTTAAAGGACACTCATATCATAATCTTTCAACAACTCAAGCCACCTTATTTGTTGGAGATTTAACTCCTTTTGGGTAAACACAGATTGGAGACTCTTATGATCGGTAAAAACATCCACATGAACCCCATGCAGATAACGCCTCCAAATTTTCAAAGCAAACACCACGACCGCTAATTCAAGGTCATGAGTGGGGTAATTCCTCTCATGTACCTTTAGTTGCCTAGAGACATAAGCTGTCACCTTCCCATTTTGCATAAGCACACACCCCGAATCCACTCGGGATGCGTCACAATACACAACAAAACCCTTTGTACCCTCTGGTAAGGTCAGCACCAGAGTGGTAGTAAGCTTATCTTGCAATAATTGAAAGCTCTTATCACATGCCTCCGACCACTCAAAATTTTTACTCTTTTGGGTCAAAGTAATCAAATGAGACGCAATGGACGTGAAACCATCCACGAACCTCCGATAGTAACCCACTAAACCCAAGAAACTCCTTATGTCAGTCGGAGTCAATGGTCTAGGCTAATTTTTCATCGCTTCCATTTTCCTTCGATCTACTTCAAATCCCTCACAAGAAATTATGTGCCCAAGAAAAGTAATCGATCTCAACCAAAACTCACACTTACTAAATTTGGCATACAATTGATGTTCTTTAAGGGTTTGCAACACTACCCTCAAATGACCTATATGATCTTTCTCATTCTTTGAGTATACGAATATATCGTCAATGAAGAGAATAACAAACGAATCTAGGTAATTTCGAAATACTCTATTCATTAGGTCCATAAATTCCGCCGGAGCATTAGTGAGACCCAAAGACATGAATAAGAACTCATAATGCCCAAACCTAGTCCGAAAGGTCGTCTTTGGTATATCCTCCCCTCTCACCCTGAGTTGATGATACCCCGACCTCAAGTCTATCTTTGAAAAGTAACTCGCCCCTTGGAGTTGGTCAAATAAGTCATCAATCGTAGGGAAAGGGTACTTATTCTTAATGATGACCTTGTTGAGTTGGCGGTAGTCAATACACATTCTCAAAGACCCATCCTTCTTTTTGACAAATAACACCTAAGCACCCCATGGAGATATACTAGGACTTATAAAGCCTTTGTCAAGCAAATCCCTGAGTTGAGCTTTCAACTCTTTCAATCCGTCCGGAGCCATCCAATATGAAAAAATTGAAATGGGATTTGCTTCCAGTAGCAAATTGATACCAAAATCAATTTCCCGTTCGGGAGGAATACCGGGAAGGTCATTAGGAAAAACCTCAAGAAATTCATTTACTACGGGGACTAACTCAATAAGAAGAATTTCGGAATCTAAATCTTGGACTCTTACAATGTGATAGAGACAACCTTTTGAGATCATTTTACATGCTTTTAGACAAGATATGATGCGACCTCTAGGAATAGAATTTCTCCCCTTCCACTCAACAACGGGTTCATTTAAGAAGTTAAACCTCGCCACTCTTGTCCTACAATCAATGGATGCAAAACATGCATGCAACCAATCCATACCCAATATAATTATGAAAATCAAGCATATTGAGTTCTACTAGATCGACATAAGAAACTATATTGGGAAACAAAATAGGACAATTTTGATAAACTCTTTTAGCAACAACCGACTCTCCCACCGGAGTAGACACTAGAAAGTGTTCATGCAAAATATCGGGTAGAACATCAAACTTGTTAGATACTAGTGGTATAACAAAGGACAAAGTAGTACCCGGATCAAGTACAGCATACACATCAAGAGTAAAAATTTATAACATACCAATCACCACGTCGGAAGAGGTCTCTTGCTCACCCCTAGAGTGGAAAGCATGGAAGCGGTTTTTCTTTGGAGCATCACTAGAACCACTTGCTTGAGCTTGGATACTACCCTTGTCTTGAATTTTCAAGTTTGGACAATCTCTCATTTTGTGACCACTCTTTCCACAACTAAAGAAATTATCATCCCTTTAAAGCACTCACCATAGTGCTTTTTACCACACTTTCCACAAGTTGGCTTCTCCTTTGGTGAATTTGAAACTTTTCCCTTCTTAAATTTTGGGTAAGACACCCTATCACAACTAGCTCTTGGGAATTTGGTAGGGATTTGATTTGAACCCCACTTCTTAAATTTAGGCTTATCTTGTATCTCAAGCCTATTCTTTGAGGAGCCTCCATCAAAAGACCTATCCCTCTTAGCATCTCTACTTTTTCTCTTAGCTCTTGACTCCTCAACCCTTTTTGCATAGACCATAAGACGGGAAATGTTCATGTTGTCATGTAGCATGGCCGATTGGCACTCCTCTTGTAAGTCCTCTGACACCCCCATCACAAAAAAGGCTCATTTGGTCTCTAGGATCAGAGACTAAAGAATGAGCATATTTGGACAACTTAAAAAATCCAAAGAGTACTCATGAACACTCTTCTCTTCTTAGCGAAGATGATGAACTCCATCACATTCTCCTCAATCATCTCTCTAGGAAAGAACCGGTCTAGAAAAGTCGCCTTAAAGACCTCGCAAATCACCGGACCACCTCTCAACGGCCCATTGTCCCTGTATTGCACATACCAAGTTTGAGACACATCCTTGAGTTGATATGAGGACAACTCGGCCTTCTAACTTAATGTCACCCCCATAGAATACAGCACTTCGTAGACCTCATCAAGAAATTCTTGGGGGTCTTCATCAACCTTAGACCCATAGAAGGTGGGAGGGTTCATTCGGGTGAAGTCCCTTGGATTGGAAGCCATAGTAGATGAGGACGAGGAGCAACATCTCAATTGGCTTGAGTCGTCATAGCTTAAGCTTGAACCATTGCGGCTTGTGCTTGTGTAGTCATGTCTTGGTCCATTTGATCAAGAATGGCCCTCATCTCCGCCTCCCTCATAGGTGGAGGGTTAGCCGGGGCTTGATCTACATTAGCATTCTCGTCAAGTGAAGGAACTTGCTCATCATGGGGAGGAACTCCTACATTAGCAACTTCCTCCTCCAGTCTTTGAGCCGCGTTCCTTCGAGTGTTTATGCTTCGTATAAGCACAAGAATATGTTTAGATGAAAAAGCACACCACAAGTATCCTCTATTGGCACGATATAAGATTTCAAGAAAGAGAGTAGTTCCTAAGCATCATATAGGTTCCTACTCATAAGTGTGGCGCGCTTCACAATTATGGATACAAACCTACATAGACGTGGTAGAGAGAGCGACATAACTCAACGATATTCAACATCATGCTCTGATACCAAGTTTTTCACATCCTTGTTAACTCCCTAGATGTAACCGACGTCGTTATCATTTTTAAGGATTAAGATTGGCCATTCTCTTTAATAATATAAATATGTCTAGAAGTTAAGGTTTCTTGATTTTTGGGGTGAAGTTTAGCACATTATGCATTTGTGAAAAACTTTACACTGAAGTCACTATAGTATTTCTTTTTTAAGAAAAAGTTGAAATTTTGTTTTCTTCTTTCTTTGAGTTATGTTGTGCATTTCGATATGGTGAATCTTCATGAAATGATATGTAGCATGTTGATAAGTTGAACTTTGTGTTAGTTGACTCATGTGATGTATGTTGAGCTCATAAGTGTTGTAAGAAGGAAATGCCTCGTGATGAAGTGTTTTGAGCCTTAGGTGTGGTAATATGATTTTTTGATATTTTCTTTGTTGAAGTGACATGATTTATGTTAAATGGATATTGTTGATAGGTTAGGCTGCTAGTCTTGGGTTTTTTTTCTTCCTTCAAAAGAATTTTAGTGTCATTCAGGGACGAATGTTCCTAAGGGGGGATAATGTAACACCTTGAAAAATCCAAGACTCATAGTAAAGCCTAACATAGGTGTCATAAAGTTTAACACTGTTTCTAAGTCCATTTTTAATAAATATAGGTCATTTAGAAGGTGTAAGAACCAAAAAGTCTGAAAACGTCCGAAAAGTTGGTTCAAAGGGATGTTAGTGTGCCTTAGTCTTTTTACTAAATATTAGGAGTCGAAAATATACGGAAATGGGTAGAAAGGTAGCTAATGGGTGTTTGAGTGGTTTCATGATTGAAACGTCTGGGTACGACTCCCCAAGGACCAATCAAGGGCCCTTGAGGAGGACCCCTGTTGATGCAGCACTGCCTGGCAATGTGCATTGACAGGGCGTCGGGGCCACCGTCGTCCCACACTTAGAAAGATTTGTGAAGGCCCTTGTTTACCTAGCTAGTGTTACACACGACGGAAGGGATTGACGAGGTGTCATTGGCTGGATGAGGCGCCGAGGCCACTGTCATCCCATACTTAGAAAAATTGGAGGAAGCCCTCGCCTGCAAAGTATCTGACCGAGATGACGGACTGCAAGACGGAGGGGGGGCGTGTCCGTCGACTCACTGACGGACCGTTGATCGGGGGTCTCGTCAGTGAGGGTCGAGTTTCACTAATGAATTTGAAATGATAATGACAACTAAAAATATGTGAGAATAATATAAGAAATTTCGTTGACTTTTCTAATATCACTTGTATCACATAAATTAAAACAGCAGCTAACAAAAATCTACCAAAAATGATAATAAAAAAATTAAATAGTTCCAAAAATGGAGTAATTTCCCTAGATAGTCACCAATGTTTGGGAAATTACCTAGGAATATCACTTATGTTTGTTTTAGGACTATACTTTACACAAACGATATATTATCTCTCTTAGGATATCATGTCACGTTATTTATTTTTTTATTATTAAAAAGTTATGCTTTAAACCTATTTAAATGTTAAGTTGCAATATGTTTTTTTTTTAAAATATTGTTTTCTATTTATGTTTTTTGAACATATTTTGCTTTTAAATATATAAAGATAAATTTTAATAATTATTGGAAAAAAAGTACCCCATTTCTACAACTAAATACTAATGGCTTGTTTTAACTATTTTTTAAAAATAAGTCTTTTAATTTTTTAATGATAATTATTATTTTTTACTATAAGTTTTTTAATTAATTTTTTAGATAATAATTATAGTTTTTTTGATGGTGCACATTTTCTTCTCCTATTTAGATAGATATTTCTACATTTCATTTTGTTGGAGCATTCCCTAAAATCACTGAAAGTGTGATACATATAAATAGACATTATAGTTTTTTTTTTGTAAAATAATTCAATTTTTTTCATTTTTATTTTTTAACCTTAAAAATTGAAATTTGAAGCATTTAAAGATCTTTCTTTTTTTTTTCCAGTAATAGTCATTACTGTTTTTATAAAAAAAAAATAGTTCAATTTCATTTTTTCTTTTAAAATTGAAATTAGAGGCATTTAAAAATCATCCACTTTTTGCCTTTAAAGTTTTTTTAAACAAAAGAACTTTTATTTTCTATTTAAAATAGTTATATTAAAATTTGTTTTTTTTAGGTGTATTTTTAGAGCATATTTTAAAAATATTTTTTGAAAAATCAAAATTCTTGAATATTTGTGGTGCTGACATGTGACACTTTTTACTTCTCCTATTATATATAGATATATTTTTTTTTAAATAGATAAACCCACATATTATACCCCATAGAAAAAATTACATTAAGAACTGTAATATGAGCTCTTCCGATTCTTGAAGAAAATAAATGGGTTCCTCCAGTTCTTTAAAAGAATTAGAAAAATATTAATAATAAATTAAAAAATGTGAGATGACACCCTAGTAGGAGAGAGATAATGTATTTTTTTTTTGTCAAGTATATTTTGAGGAAAATAGGCAAAGTTGGGTGATATTGTAGTCCTAAAACAAACATAAGTGATATTCCTAGATAATTTCCTGAACATGGGTGACTATCTAGGGAAATTACTCTAAGTTATTGTTATTCTCATTAACTTATTTCGTTATTAATTCCCTTTCTTTTTCTTTTCTTTTGTGAGTTATTGTGATATTCATTATGCTTATAAAAATAATGTCTATTTTTTATATAAAAATATCATGAATTAATTATTTAAATCTTTATTTGCCTCTAATTGATACACTTGATCATAAATTAGTGTGACATAATTAATAATATATATTAGATTGAATAGGATGATATATTTGTATTAAAGATGACCTAGAATAAAAATGTAATTTCATTCTAACAAAAATATATCAAGAATAAATAATTCTAGAAACATCTTTCTATATATGAAATGAATGATGATCAAGGTAAAAATGTAACTCCATGCAAGCAAAAATCTACCAAGATTGATAATAAGAAACTTAAATAGTTTTGGAAACATATTTAGTTATTACTATTAGTATTACCTAATTTTTTTTATTTCTTTATTTTTTATGAGTTATTGTGATATCTATTTATTATATGAAAGTAAATAAATAATGATTAAGCTTAGCTCTTAATAATTATATATCAAGTATAATATTAGGTGGAACCAATCAAAATTAAAATTAAAATTTATAGTATATTAAATTTTGTGTATTGAAATATATTTTAATTTTGTGATCTTGAATATTGTAAAGACCCTTTCTGAAAATTTATGTCACAATTCTGAATTATTTGCTAAATTATTATTATTCAATTAATAATAAAAAATTAGATAATAAAATTTATTGATAGTTAAATGACCCAAGTTAATAAATCTTGTAATGTCCTACATTATGTGACCCGTGTATAAGAATTAAATTAAGTGGGAAGGATTAAACCTAATAAAGAATAGCATCAAAAGTTTCGGCAAAAAAAAAGGACTCATAAGTTCACGAAGCAGTTTCACATAAAAAGCTTCAAAAGAAATCCTTCATTACTCCAGGTTTGAATTCTTTTAGTTGTTGTATTCCTAGTATTAATTATTATATTGGCAGAATTGGGAGAATGATATTTTATTAATCTACATGGACCAATTAATGTTTTAGATTAGGTGTCATTATGTTGCTATGAATTAATGGTAAAACATGGTGAAGTAATGATGACCCAATAATAAGGTTAGCCAATTATTAAAAAATTAACGTTTAATAGTGAAAATTTTTGGTGTTGCACAGTGGATCTTTTAATTTGATTTCAGAATCAATATTATATTAGTCTGTAAGTAATCGACTTCAACTTTGAGATTATTTTTTGGTTAGTACATTATAAATCAAATTTTTACATATTGAGATAGGTAATTAAATATTAGACATAGTATATTATAATAATATCATTAAAATAATTATGTTATTCGGAGAATTAAGATTTAACCCTAAACTTGAAATTCAGAAAATATGAGATTTGATCAATTGGTTGGAATAAAGATTTAGAAATTTTATTATACATTGGGATGAGTCTTGGGTCTAAGCTAGAGATATAGCAATATGAATGTTGTTAGTTTCGAAATCATATCGTGGTTATTTATTTGAATAGATTTTATTGGTTTGGAAGTCAACCAAAAGAGGAAGGCTCAAGTTTTGGAGTCATTGTTCGACTATTTGAGGCAAGTGAATTTCTAAACTCTTGTTAAGTGTTTGAAATGCGTGTATTTCCTTGTGGTATATGTGTGGGAGTAATGGGACTTGATGATGGGTTGACTTGTCCACATTGAATAATTCTAATGATGAAAACAAAGGGTGATAAAAGGCAATGTGAATAATTGCTTGTGTGTGTGATGTGTTGATAATAAAGAATGATTTGAAAAGTTTGTTGAATCATTGTTGATGTTGTTGTGAATTGTGCAGTGTTGTGAAAATGGTCATATCTTCATTATTTGTGTGAACATGTCATTTGCATTATTCTGAGACATGGTTGTGAAAGTGTTATGTGCATTGAGAAAGAATGAGAACTTAAAGAGGATGTACCATTTCGAGGGACGTATCGCGCGCCGCGATGGATACTATATTTCGAGGGACGTATCGCGCGCCGCGATGGTTACTGTTATCGAGGGTCGTGTCGTGCGCCGCGACAGATGCATGGACAGATATGTCCCCCATGGGTCCCGGACTGAGAGACAGCGGGTGTGTATCGCTAGGTCAGACATGCATCATTATACTTGACATTGCATTGCACATACTTATCATTAGTGAACTTGATATCGTGTTTTGTTGATCTTCTGATTGCCAATCTGCGGAACTTGTGATTGATCAATATTGAGCTTGTTATTGCGGATATATAATTTGTTGAAGTATTGTTGTTGAGCATATGTAATTTGTTGAAGTATTGTTGTTGAGGATGTGTAATTTGTTGAAGTGTTGTTGTTGAGGATATGTAATTTGTCTAAGTGTTGTTGTTGAGATACATGCTATGTAAATTGTGAGCTATTAGGTTGGGTTGAATGCAGGTTGTAGTTGTGGAGGTTCGGTTGGGGGTGGTAGGAGTACCCGTATTTCATCCCCTTAGCTTGTGTTTAGAGGTTTACTTGCTGAGTACCGTGTGGTTTGGTACTCACCCCTTGCTTCTACAATTTTTTGTAGGTTATGAGCCTGGATTTTTGTTGTACTTGTCATTCTCTTCTTTTCCGAGGCTTCTTGGAGATTTGTGAGGTAGCTGTTTCCATCTTAGCAGACTTTCTTCTCCATAATTATGATCTTGTTCTATTCTAGAAACAAGTTCATTTGAGACTTGAGTTTTTCTTTTGAATCAATTGTAATACTTTAGAGGCTTGTACACGTGACTACCAGGTTTTGGGGGTTTTATTAAGTTACTTATATTTTATTTCCGCATTTTATTATAATGGTTAAGTTTTAGGCTGACTTGTCTTGGTGGGATAAGACGAGTGCCATCACGTCCATTTTTGGGTCGTGACAAAATGGTATCAGAGCCCCAGGTTCATAGGTCTCACGTGTGTACAAGTCGAGTCTAAATAGAGTCTCGATGATCGGTACGGAGACGTCTCTACTTATCTTCGAGAGGCTGTAGTGACTTCTAGGAAATATCTTCACTTCTTGGATTCTATTGTGCGTACTTGGTTCCATTTTGATTCTTATCGCTTCACTCCATTCGCTCTCATTTATGTGATGACTCGTGCCTAGTTCCTTTTGTGAATCATTGGCATGTCGTGTATTGGTTTGATGTTAGATCTGGTATTAAAGTGGAAGTGATATACTTATGAAAAGGATTTGTGGTTATATTTTGAATATTTAAAAAAAAATAAAAAAATTAAGGGGCTATGTAAGTTTAGTTATCCTAGTAAAATGATTAGTACTTGTGTGGTATATACGATATTAGAGTGGTTAACAATTGGAAGTGGGGTGATTAAAGGGATGACTAGATAATTGAGTTGTAACTTTGGAAACTATAATCAGTAAAATTATCATAACATGAATGGAATTCTTAGAAAATGATGCACCAATTAAGGTTAGAATTTCTACTATAGTAGTATCGATGCTTACTTGGTTGGAGTTATGGAGTGTGCTACTTTTGATATTGACCTGAACTATGAAAGGATTCATATAGCTTGGGCTAGATATGGAACTATGATAATACTTAACATCTATTTGATGGGTAGAAATGTGTGACCTGTTTGGATATGATCTTCTCGATAGGTATGATGTGTTCTAGTGGTGGATTTAAAAGTCTTCACAATGTGGTACTAGTGGTATATGAAAATGAATACGTTGATGTTAAGTGCAAATACTAACTACTTAAGGAGTTATATATTGTATTACATGCTCATATGGTAAGATGTGGTGTTGAATTCATATTTGAGAAACCAACTAGCTTGTTAATACGGATGGATATGTTAAGCATTATTTATAAGGAAGCTTTTAGTGGTGGATCTTTGGTATGATATTGATATGTTCAGGTTGTGAAATGTATTTTGTGGATTGTAAATGAGTGTTGATTTCATCGTAAACTCCATGGAAGTGGACATATGGATGATAAGCTTATAAGTAAAGGAAGTCTCAAAAAGTATACTTGTGTGAAGGTAATTGAGAATTTTAGTGCATATAAATTGAGTAAGTACCTTGGATGGTTGGCATAGCTAGGTTTGGATTGTCATGTTAATGGCGAGGCTAAATTCGTAGTGAGGGAAATGACGAACTAATCATGATGATATAAGATTTTATGACGCATTATGATTGAAATGCAAACGATTTTTTTTTGTAATGATTAATTTTGAGTATCTAAGGCTATGGTTGTTTCTATTTCATAAGTAGTGGGGTTTTATGGTAATTTTTTTTTAAAGAGTGGGGATGTCATCGAATAAAATTGAAAGGAGCTAGAGCCATAACGGAAAGATATAGTGGTATATAGTTTAACTTTCAGAGCAAGGATATAACTAGGCTATTTTACTTTGTTTGCAAGGGTTAAGGATGTATCTTTAGAGGAGTTGAAAGTTGGGTTGAGAGACATTGGTTTCCTTTGTTTTGCTCTACTTATGATAACATTGTTAACTTCAAATGAGTACTGTGAGAAATATGTAGAGTTGGTCAATAGAATAATTATTTTAATTTTGAGTTTGATAATGAGTATGGTTTAATTTTTAGTGAATTTTATGATAAGATCGATAGAAAGGCAAAATGAAAAGGTAATACAAATGAATTCATAAAAATCTTTGAGGTATGAGTTAATGTTAATAATAATAATGGGATTGTGCTACATGGTTGGAAAAAAAAAATTAAGATTTTCATTGTGAGTTATACTTCTGGTAGTGTGTTTTGTCAAGGATTGGATTGGTAAGGTAAGAAATGTCGATCACAATGAGTATGAAGCACTTGGCAAGACTTAAAAATAATTTGGTTAGTAAATTTTGTTACTTTTGATTGTTATACTTAACGGGAGTTTCAATATATCATGAATTGTTGGTAAGAGGATAAAATTGGTAATCAAGTCAGCGAAAGGAAAAAGAGAATGGTGTATTTGAGGGTTCAATATGTTTAGAATTTTATGCCATGGAAAGAATCTAAGAAAAGTGAAGGAATAAGACCTCTCGTATAAACCCTTGGTTGGTAGTTGAAGGATTTATTGATTTTTTTGTTAATCTATGAATTTAGATATGATTGTGAAAAATGAAATAGTACATACTTACTAGGAATTATCATCACCTTTTCTAAAGATTGAGTTTTGTTTGGGTTACAAGTAATGATGTGGGAAAGATTATATGTGGTTAGGTCGAGTTAAATTGTTCAAATTATGATAGGTAACTTATTGATGTTCAACGGTGTGGACCTACAATTTTACATAATTAATGAGGATTTTGAGAAAATTGAAACTACTTTGTTGATGGGATGATACCAGCTGTTTTGATGTGTTACATAGGCATTTGATGCTGGTTGATTTTATAGTATACATAATTATTGGGTGATTAAGGATTTCTCAAATTTTGGCACGAGGCATATGACGAGTGTAAATGGTAGTTAAAAACATGATATCTGAAAGTTTGTAAAGAATTGACTATGTTTGGGAGCTTAAATGGGAAAGAGAAGGAATCATAGTTTGAAATTTTGGAGATTATAATGTGCTTGCTAAGAAGAATTTTAAACTAGTGACATTTTTTATTGATATTAAGAGTATTGAATTCAATGGAGTACTTGAGAAGTATGTGGGGTTCGATGAATCTAGTATTTGTAATATTGTAATGGGGTCAGTTTGGTTGATTGTTGGTAGCTAAAAGAAAAAGTCGAGAGACAGAGTCAAATGAAATAATTTTATTTATATGGGCATTATGGAAGAAATTTGTTTTGTGACCATTTTCTTCGTACTAGATATTATTTGGAGTATGATTCACCGCTTATGCTACTAGTGTTTTCACATCTATGGGTGATTCCCTAGTGGTGGATCGGATGTATCGATCCTCTTGTGTCCTCTTGTTAGGGTAGTATCCTTGGGCAAACTCGGTCATTTAAGTTATGATGGATTTGGTGTTGTTTGGAATAGTTGAAATGTATCAGTAGTTCTATTCACACAACCTTGCTTATGATAACTTATATAAAAACTACAATGAAGAGTTACAATTGTCTAGGAGTGTTGTTAGAGGTTCTGCATTTTGAGTTATATCGCTTGTTGAGTGATTACTTGATCAATTCATTCCTTGAGTTAGATAAGTTTGATTCCCCCTTGATGAGTACTCAATGTCAAAAAAAAAATCAGATTTTATAATTTAATTTCGTGAAAAGATTGTGTTTTGAAAGAGAAATCTTAATAATATATGTGATGGTTTGTGCATTATGAGTGTTTAGTGGTTGACTCAGGCTCACTTTTAGTTGTAGACAGTATTGATTCGGAAGGTAATCTTGTTTATGTGAAAATAAATATATATTCATCATGATGGTTGTGTTAATATCCAATGAGTTTCAGTTTAGATTGGGTTCATGAGTTAGTTGGTGGCCTGATAATCACTCTTAATTTATAGATCTTACAAAGTTTGTTTAAAAGTTCAGTTGTTAGTAGTTGATTTGGATGGAATGATTTTAAGGATGAGCTCACTTAGAGAGATGAACACTGATTGTTAGGTCATAACTCAGGCTTTGGGTAATATTAATTACTCTTAGTTCTTCTTCTTTATGTTCGAGGACGAACATGATTTTTAGTGGTGGATAATGTAAAGACCCTTTCTGAAAATTTATGTCACAATTCTGAATTATTTGCTAAATTATTATTATTCAATTAATAATAAAAAAATTAGATAATAAAATTTATTGATAGTTAAATGACCCAAGTTAATAAATCTTGTAATGTCCTACATTATGTGACCCGTGTATAAGAATTAAATTAAGTGGGAAGGATTAAACCTAATAAAGAATAGCATCAAAAGTTTCGGCAAAAAAAAAGGACTCATAAGTTCACGAAGCAGTTTCACATAAAAAGCTTCAAAAGAAATCCTTCATTACTCCAGGTTTGAATTCTTTTAGTTGTTGTATTCCTAGTATTAATTATTATATTGGCAGAATTGGGAGAATGATATTTTATTAATCTACATGGACCAATTAATGTTTTAGATTAGGTGTCATTATGTTGCTATGAATTAATGGTAAAACATGGTGAAGTAATGATGACCCAATAATAAGGTTAGCCAATTATTAAAAAATTAACGTTTAATAGTGAAAATTTTTGGTGTTGCACAGTGGATCTTTTAATTTGATTTCAGAATCAATATTATATTAGTCTGTAAGTAATCGACTTCAACTTTGAGATTATTTTTTTGGTTAGTACATTATAAATCAAATTTTTACATATTGAGATAGGTAATTAAATATTAGACATAGTATATTATAATAATATCATTAAAATAATTATGTTATTCGGAGAATTAAGATTTAACCCTAAACTTGAAATTCAGAAAATATGAGATTTGATCAATTGGTTGGAATAAAGATTTAGAAATTTTATTATACATTGGGATGAGTCTTGGGTCTAAGCTAGAGATATAGCAATATGAATGTTGTTAGTTTCGAAATCATATCGTGGTTATTTATTTGAATAGATTTTATTGGTTTGGAAGTCAACCAAAAGAGGAAGGCTCAAGTTTTGGAGTCATTGTTCGACTATTTGAGGCAAGTGAATTTCTAAACTCTTGTTAAGTGTATGAAATGCGTGTATTTCCTTGTGGTATATGTGTGGGAGTAATGGGACTTGATGATGGGTTGACTTGTCCACATTGAATAATTCTAATGATGAAAACAAAGGGTGATAAAAGGCAATGTGAATAATTGCTTGTGTGTGTGATGTGTTGATAATAAAGAATGATTTGAAAAGTTTGTTGAATCATTGTTGATGTTGTTGTGAATTGTGCAGTGTTGTGAAAATGGTCATATCTTCATTATTTGTGTGAACATGTCATTTGCATTATTCTGAGACATGGTTGTGAAAGTGTTATGTGCATTGAGAAAGAATGAGAACTTAAAGAGGATGTACCATTTCGAGGGACGTATCGCGCGCCGCGATGGATACTATATTTCGAGGGACGTATCGCGCGCCGCGATGGTTACTGTTATCGAGGGTCGTGTCGTGCGCCGCGACAGATGCATGGACAGATATGTCCCCCATGGGTCCCGGACTGAGAGACAGCGGGTGTGTATCGCTAGGTCAGACATGCATCATTATACTTGACATTGCATTGCACATACTTATCATTAGTGAACTTGATATCGTGTTTTGTTGATCTTCTGATTGCCAATCTGCGGAACTGGTGATTGATCAATATTGAGCTTGTTATTGCGGATATATAATTTGTTGAAGTATTGTTGTTGAGCATATGTAATTTGTTGAAGTATTGTTGTTGAGGATGTGTAATTTGTTGAAGTGTTGTTGTTGAGGATATGTAATTTGTCTAAGTGTTGTTGTTGAGATACATGCTATGTAAATTGTGAGCTATTAGGTTGGGTTGAATGCAGGTTGTAGTTGTGGAGGTTCGGTTGGGGGTGGTAGGAGTACCCGTATTTCATCCCCTTAGCTTGTGTTTAGAGGTTTACTTGCTGAGTACCGTGTGGTTTGGTACTTATCCCTTGCTTCTACAATTTTTTGTAGGTTATGAGCCTGGATTTTTGTTGTACTTGTCATTCTCTTCTTTTCCGAGGCTTCTTGGAGATTTGTGAGGTAGCTGTTTCCATCTTAGCAGACTTTCTTCTCCATAATTATGATCTTGTTCTATTCTAGAAACAAGTTCATTTGAGACCTGAGTTTTTCTTTTGAATCAATTGTGATACTTTAGAGGCTTGTACACGTGACTACCAGGTTTTGGGGGTTTTATTAAGTTACTTATATTTTATTTCCGCATTTTATTGTAATGGTTAAGTTTTAGGCTGACTTGTCTTGGTGGGATAAGACGAGTGCCATCACGTCCATTTTTGGGTCGTGACAAATATCTATATAAAAAAATTAAAATTCAGAAGTTATTTTCTTTTTGAAATGAAATAAAAAATAAGTTCATATAAATCGAAAAGGAGGGAGTCGTATATGAAAAATGAAATATATATGTGTTATTATTGAAATGAGCTTTCATATATTACTTTTTTTAAAAAAAAAAATCATTTGGCTTCCTTCTATTAATTTGTTCATGTATGTGGGTTTTAAAGATTTGAAAATTTTAATATAGAAATATAATAATTTGAAAACTTTAATTCTTCGTTTAAATTTCTAATTTGTTACATATTTGAAAATTACATTAAAAAAAGATGCTTAAAAACGCAAGTAACAATTTAAGATATTTTTAGAAAAACATAGTTAAAAAACATAATGAAATTTGGTTTACTAACTTATTTTTATCGAAACAAAAAAAAGTCGTATATATTGTTTGAAAATAACGTAAGAACTAAAAAGTACTATGAATCATAGTAAAATGACAACTAAAAATATGTGAGAATCATATAAGAAATTTCGTTTACTTTCCAAAAATCACTTGTATCACTAAAATAAAACAGATGGAGTAACATATATTATTCGAAAATAACATAAAAGGTACATAAATTAACAATTTAAAATATTTTTTTAGAAAACACATAAAAAAATTTAGTTCACTTTTTCAAATTTCATTTGTGTCACATAAATTGGATTAAAAAAATTAACATATGTTGGGCATGCGCTGGCGCAGACACACACACACACACACACATTTAGAAGAATGAAGTGGTAGGACAACCAAGGGTAAAAATGTAATTTCATTCTAACAAAATTCTATTAAGAAAGATAGTAACTAATTCTAGAAATATTTTTTATATATGAAGCGAATAATGATCAAGAGTAAAAAAAAATTAATTTCATGCTAGTAAAAATCTACCAAGAATGATAACAAAAAAAGTTAAATATTTCTATAAAAATCTTTAGTTATTGTTATTACTATTAACTATTTTGTTATTACTTCACTTTCTTTTCTTTTCTTTTCTTTTTTTTTGTGAATTATCGTGATATATATTTAGTACTCTATTTCAATTACTTTGATTTAGTTCTTAATATTTTTTATATTCATTATCCTTATCAAATGCCTACTTTAAACATATAAATTTATTATGAATTAATTATTTTCACTTTTATTTTGACTCTAATTAATATACTTGAAAAGAAATAAGTGTGATAAAATTAATAATATATGTTAGATTGAAATTGATGAAAAAGATGTTAAAAGTAACTTTGCAAATAAAAATAAATAGGATGATATATTTCAATTTAAGACGATCAAGAATAATTATATAATTTCATTCTAACAAAAATATATAAGAGAGATAGCAAGAAAAACAAATAATTCTAGAAAATTTTTATATATGAAGTAAATGATGATCGAAGGTAAAAATATAACTTCACGCTAACAAAAATCTAACAAGAATGATAACAAAAAAAAACTAAATAGTTCTACAAACATAATTTTGTTATTACTTCACTTTTTATGAGTTATTATGTATCTATTTATTACTCTATTTTACTATTACTCTAGTTTAATTCTTAATATTTTTCTATACATTATACTTATTTAAAATGTCTACTTTAATATAAATATTCATTATTTTAAAAAATAATTAATTATTGTCACTTTTATTTGGCTCTAATTAATATACATGAAAAGAAATAAGTGTGATCATAAATTAATAAGTTTCAATATTTAAAATATATTTTAAAAGTAGGTCATTATTTTTATTTCTTAAACACCTAACAAACAAATTTTAAATGTATTCAGAATTGATCTATAGATGAATCAATAGACTCTATCTTCATATAATTTATGAAAATTGTTAAAATATTGAGACTCATAATTTTAATTTACTCTCTTGATGATTTTCAAATAAAGTAGAAAAAGAACATTATTAAATTAATTATTTAATTCGAATGTATTGTTCACAAGATGTTGAAAATAATTACTGGAGACGATGTTTAAAATAATTACGGAACATGTAATATTTTATTATTATTTCTTATCATGTTTTATTTGAAAATGTCATAATATTTTTTTAAAAAATAATTAAATTTCTATTTTATATATACATACATACATATACATATATATATATAATATATATATATATACATATATATATATATATATACATATATATATACCTATATGTATATACATATATATATACATATATGTAATACATATATATATACATATATATACATATATATATATACATATATATATACCTATCTATATATATGTAATATATATATATTATATATATATATATATATATATATATATATATATATATATATCTAGGAGAGATAACAATACTTACGTGTCGCCATCATAAAAAACAGTATTTTTTAAAAAAAATTACAAAATATATATTTGAAAAAAAAAGACACGCTGATGCCTAATGGTAGTTAAACATTATAAATTTGTGGGATCAATTTAATATTAATGTAAATGTTGTTATTTTCTTAATTTTTATTTATGGAGATAGCAGTAGTAATTCCTAATAAAATATAGGTACTGATTAAGGTGGATACTTTTTTTTTTTCAAAAATTGACTATTTAAAATAATGACAATTGACTGAATTTTTTTTTTAAAAAAATACTATTTAAAACATTAAAAAAAAGGTCACCAGTTGACCAAAAAAAATTTAATAACGCATATAATGATGATAATCTTCTATATCTATCGAAAATTCTTAATTAAATGTAATAGAGTTAAATATGGAGTAACTATTTTATTTATAAATGATTTTAAAGTAGTTTTTTTAAAAAATATTAACGTGTGTGATATTCTTATCTATCTTTCTACGACATCTTTATTTATGGCAACCCATATCTCTCTCTTTTTAAAAAAATATATAATATATATATATATATATATATATATATAGATATATATATATATATATATATATATATATAAGTAAAGTGCCCCCGCGTGTCAACACCATAAAAATAAGTATTTTAAATAATTAGAATTTATTATAAATAATAAATTACTAATATTATTTATTTTAAAAAAAAAATGGAAAGAACTATCAATATATAATAGTAGAACAAAAAATGTCACAGGTCAGCACCACAAAATAGGCATTTAAATAATTATAGATTATAAATTATTATAAACAATAAATTATTATTAAGGAATTAAATAATAAAGGGAAACTTTCATATATATATATACATAGTAGAGATAACAATACTTACGTGTCGCCATCATAAAAAACAGTATTGTAAAAAAAAAATTACAAAATATATATTTGAAAAAAAAAAAAAAGACACGCTGATGCCTAATGGTAGTTAAACATTATAAATTTGTGGGATCAATTTAATATTGATGTAAATGTTGTTATTTTCTTAATTTTTATTTATGGAGATAGCAGTAGTAATTCCTAATAAAATATAGGTACTGATTAAGGAGGATACTTTTTTTTTTCAAAAATTGACTATTTAAAACAATGACAATTGACTGAATTTTTTTAAAAAAAATACTATTTAAAACATTAAAAAAAAGGTTACCAGTTGACCAAAAAAAATTTAATAACACATATAATGATGATAATCTTCTATATCTATCGAAAATTCTTAATTAAATGTAATAGAGTTAAATATGGAGTAACTATTTTATTTGTAAAATGATTTTAAAGTAGTTTTTTTAAAAAATATTAACGTGTGTGAATTTATTTTTGAAAAGATATTCTTATCTATCTTTCTACGACATCTTTATTTATGGCAAACCCATATCTATCTCTTTTTTAAATATATATATATATATATACGAAAAGTAAAAGTGCCGCGTGTCAACACCATAAAAATAAGTATTTTAAATAATTAGAATTTATTATAAATAATAAATTACTAATATTATTTATTTTTTTTAAAAAATGGAAAGAACTATCAATATATAATAGTAGAAGAAAAAATGTCACAGGTCAGCACCACAAAATAGGCTTTTAAATAATTATTGATTATAAATTATTATAAACTATAAATTATTATTAAGGAATTAAATAATAAAGGGAAACTTTCACATATAGCCACTTAAAAATAATTATTTACTCTCCATAGCTATAGTTTGATAATTACAATTTGTAGCTACATGTTAGTTGGAGGAGAAATGTGAGCGACACTGGGAGAGAGAGGAGAGAGGCGAGAGAGAGAGGGGGAAAAGAGTGGGATAAAGATGAATTGTATATGTATATTGGTTAGATAATTGTATATTATACATATGTAATTTTATATATGGCAAGAGAGGTTGGGAGAAGAAGGAGAGAGGCGAGCGAGACTAAGAGAGAAGAGAGAGGCGAGCGAGATTGAGAGAGGGAGTAGAGAGGCAAGCGAGAGAGGGCAGAGAGTGGGAGAGAGGTGAATTGTATATTTATATAGTTGTATATAACTGTATATTATACATATACATTTGTATAAATGGCATGTGAGATTGGGAGAGGGAGGAGAGAGGCGAGCGACATTGATAGAGGGAGGAGAGAGGCGAGCGAGAGAGTGGCAGAGAGGTGAATTGTATATGTATATAGGCTAAAAAATTGCATATTATACATATTTATTTGTATATCCTGACGAATTATACATATACAAATATAACTAATTATAAAAAACTCGAAGTCAGCTCACGTAATTAATGTATAATATTAGTCGCGAGTGGTAATTATAGCAAACTATAGCTATGATGAGTAATTAAATAATATAAGTTTGCTTATCCGCGTAATTTTCTTAATAATAAAATTACTAATATTATTTATTTTTAAAAAATGAAAAAGTAATAATAATTATTGACACTAAAAAGCAAGTTTTACCGCTTTTTAAAATTGTAACATTTTACAATTATTAGTGGTTTTCAAAATTTAAAGTACATTAATTTTTCCCTTTTAAATAAATAAATTATTGAAGTTAATCAAATTTATTAAAATACTCATAATTAAAAAAATAAAATTAAAGTTTAATAATTAAAACATTTCATTTAAACTTAACATGAGTTGTAAGATATTATTACCAACTTAAAAGTACATATTTTTTATTTTTAATTTTAAAAATAAAGATAAAATGTTTACCTTTTCAATCTTTTCCATTCATAAGGTATCAGCTTTTTTTTTTTTTTTTTTTGAAAAAAAAAGGGATAAAAATCTCTTATATCTAAATTAATCATCACCCGAATCCACGTTCCTATTTTTCTGTAATATATAGATAAAGCCAACTAAAAAAAGTTATTTTTAAATATTTTGCATAAAGTCAAATAATTAGGGAACCGTTATTGTAAATAGTAAGAGAGTTTTTTTAGGTCTATATTTTTATTTATATTTATCGTTTCTCCTTTTTCTGTGAATGTGATTTTTGAACCGTTGAGAGAAAGTTAATGTTTTTCAATTGTTAAAATAACAAGTGCGTCTTTTAAAGCAGAAGTTGTACAACACTAGTTTTGTGCTAAATGACCATGTTGATGAAAAAGAAAATACATAAAGGACAAACTTCTTCTTTTTATCTTTAATTTATTCAAAAAATATTATCATCTTTGCAAATTCTATGCTTCACAAAGTTTTGAAAATATAACTAATCAATGGTAAACTTTATGTTTAATGAAGATATGTTGAGAAGATAATTCTATGTTTGACTTTTTTTTATTTGATTAAAAAAGAATATGTATTTTTTTACGAAATTTGTATAGTGTATTTATTTTAGCCAAGAGAAATATATTGTAAAAAAAAGGAAGATATTTTTAAACAATATACTTACATAATAATTATATATATAAAAGAGCATGGATAAGCAAACTATAATAATTTTAACGATCTCCTTTCAGGTTTCGCTCTATAGCACTCATCTCCCCTATTATTTTAATATTACGTCTATCTTTTTTATTCTCATTTTCTTGTAACCATTCTTTAAACCTATTTAAAATAAATACAAATTAACTTAGATTTGATAATTTTACCCCTCTGTATGTTAATTTATTCATATTAATAAATATTATTTAAAAAATAACTCATTTGACAAATACTTCAAAAATAAATCAGCACAAATTAATTTTCTTAAGAATTAAAGTCCTCTTTTCTTCAAACTTTCGATTTATCAGTTTTGTTCAATTTTTCTCCTTTCTTCTTCACAAGCTTTCTTCTTCACAAGAGTCAGCCATCTTCCCTGCAAAAGCAAGAAAAATAGGTATTCTTCTTCAAATCTCATATCATTGATAATGCAGACTAAGTATTCTTATTTTGTGGATTTTGATTCTATATCACATATAAAATACTCATTTTGTCTACTGAGTAATTATGTTTTTCACCCTAATTATTTAGTTTAGGTCTTATGGTTTGATGTGATCTAAAAATTGAGTATAGTTAATTTTTGGTGAAAATGGTGAGTCAGTTTGAATGAAGACTTTGATCTTTGTGAGAAAAAAAACACGTGTATATATATATATATATATATATATATATATATATATATATATATATATATATATATATATATATATATATTTATATATATATATATATATATATAGTATTAATGTATAATGATCATTTACTTTTATAAGTATTTGGTAAATGAGTTATTTTTTATATAATATTTATTAATATGAAAAAATTAATATATAAAAGGGTTAAAATGTCAATATTAAATCAATTTATATTTATTTCAAATAGGTTTAAAGTTGAGGTGTCAAAATGGGCTGGCCCAACCCTACCCTAACTGGCTAGAAAGTTAAATGGGTTGGGGCAGGCTGATCCTTTTAATTATAGTGTCAATCAAATAGCGGCTCAACCCAGCCCTAAGCGTGTAAGGCCCTGAAAATGACTTAGATGAACTAGAGCCTAACATGTTGGTCTTTATGGTCTAAGGTCCTAAATAGGTCTATAATGTGATATAGAGGCAGTGTCTAAGAGTATAGGTTCATTGGAAGTCAAAAGTCAAGGGACGACTAAGACATTCGACGACTAAGTCACCTATGTGCCTCATATGTGGTTCTATGTGTTTATGTATGATTCATGAGGTTTTAAGGTCTTTAAATGAGTTATTATAGTGTATATAGGCAGTGTGTCAAGTTTCGTAGAGTTTGGAGGTTAAACGTCCATGACGTTCGAAAGATGTGCCTTTGAATGACCTTGTGTGTCTAAGCATGTTTCGTCGAGTTTTACGTGTTTGTTTTGGGTGAAATTCATGTGAGAGGTGCTATGATCATAGATGGACATGTTTGGGTTGGAAACGTCCAAGCAAAATATCCCAAAGGACCATCCAAGGGTCCTTGAGGAAGGACCCAAAGTTGGTGTCAAGGCTGCCCAAGACAGCCCAAACCACGGAGGCAATCGACGCCCCATTCGTTGGGTCTTGTCATTTGGGACTTAACCTGGGGAAATAAGGGACCAAGGACAAGACTCAGTCCCAGACCACGGACCAACAGGACGGTCGGTTCGTCAAGGGACGAGCCGTCGATGGCTCTTCCGTCTGTGAAGAGTGTTATCCGCAGGTTCACAGTAAGTTGAGGGGTGAACTTGTAATTTCACACCACTTCCAAAAAAGAGTATTGGCAGTTCCTTAGGGTTCTTTTGTATATTTCACATGTGTATATGAGTGTTTAACACTTAGAAGATTTCATTCTTCCAAATCAAAAACCCAAATCCCTTGGAATTCTTTCTAGAACTCCATTGGAGTCAAAACTCAAGGAAGAGCTTGGAGTGACGAATTGAGTGGACATTCTTTGTCAAATTGAAGAATTAGCTTCATCAATGTATGAAATTTGATCCTTGAAACTCTCTTCATCAAGGAGCCCAACTCTCAAGAAGTTTTCTAAGGTTTTCAAAGATGAATTGTCCAATTTCATGATTCTATTATGAGTTCTTGTATTAATTGTTTTTAAGCATTTTTATGGATTAAATTGTTATGGTATTGATGATTTTAACCTAAATTACCTATGAACCCATGAATTGGATGAACCGTAGTTTGACTAAGTTATGGGTTACTTGATATTGATCTAATGTTGATGAATTATAGTGTAGATTCGTATGGGATGTCTAATGATGTAATAATTGTAGTAAATAGATATCTAGGTTGTATTGGATTTATGAAATGTAGTAACTTGACCTAGTTGCATGAATATTTTTACAATTATGTTGAATTGTTGGTTATGGCCATGGGTAAGGGCCTTGTGATATCGAATGTGGTGACTTGACATTGGATTGAGTTGTTGACGATGGTGTGGTGGTAAGATGCCCTATTTCCTTTATTTTGATGTTAATTAGACTTCAATTATGTTGTGATTGGTATGGTCCATTTATGGTGGCGGTGTTATGTGCCTTACTAGCAATTGATGTGGCCTTGTTGGCGTTACTTTATGCAATATGATGATCATGACCATGTCGGTAACTACTTGAAGTAATGTGTCTATTTGTGTAGTTGATTATGTGAAGCATGACAATATATATCTACATGTGAAGTCATATATGTGTTCTTCTATTAATGCTAGTTAGGTGATCATGTTAGACTATGACTTTGACCTTGTGTATATAGTCTTAGGATTGAGTCTTGGTTATTCCTACTGAACTATATGAGTCTATGATTGTCATATTGATGATGTTATGATAGTGTATATGTAACGACCTGTTTAGTCGTTTGAGCAGCAGATTGTAATACGGGGAAAACTGGCTGAGACGACGTGTGTTCCGACGGACCGTCGTGGTCACGACGGCCCGTCGAGGAGGTGTCGTCCAATGACACTTAGAATTCTTCAAATTGGATATTAAAATCGACTCTCTGTAAATTGTGACGGACCTGCAGGACGTGCCGTCACAGCCACGAAGGACCGTCGTGAGCCCCCGTTGCAAAACACTTCAACTTTTGAGAATTTGGTGCAAGAAACGAGTTTCTGACCGTCATGACGGAGGAACAGGACGGACCGTCACGGCTGTGATGGGCCGTCACAGGCCACTTGAGCTCGAGGAGCTGCGACGACCACCGTGACGGACCGTCGCAGGCACGACGGCCCGTCACAGGCTGCGCAATCCCAGGCAGTTTAGGATTTCTCCACACGTTTTAAGGGTTGTTTTGGACTATTCTTTCCTTAATTATAAAGATTGAGGGTTAATATTAATAAGTCTAATTACTTGGGGGTTAAAAAGGGGTAACCTTAAGTTAATTAGTGGGTTTTATTGTCCTCCTTTACACTTAATTATACTTTTAATTAGGGTAAAAAGAAGGAGGGTTTGAATAAAACAAAACAAAAGAAAAGAACAGAAAGGGAGGAGAAACGAACGAGTAGAGAGAGAGAAACGAAGAGGATAGAAGGATTTTGAGAAGATAGCTTGTTGATTCAATTCTTCGGTGGAGGTAGGTTATGGTTTATATTACGATACTCGTAGTGAACTCTTAATAGTGAATAATATGTGTTGATGATATTGTAAACCTGTCTATATGCTAATTGTATGCTTGCATGAACATGATTATGTGATTTTGATAAAACAAGCATGATGAAAAACATTGAATCCCAAATCTTGAAAGAAACTTTAATCTATGATATTAATGATGATGCCTTAGTACGAAAGAAGGCTGGACGAATTAAAGTAATGGGATTGATGATGCCTTAGTATAGAGAAGGCTTGATGAACGGATAGAATGAATTTAGTGGATCGGAGTGTCACGTTCCGACACATAGCATTAGTGGGACGGGTGTCACGAACCGACACATAGCATTAGTGGGACGGGTGTCACGAACCGACACGTAGATATAGGGGATCGGAGTGTCACGTTCCGACACATATAGGGGATCGGAGTGTCACGTTCCGACACATATAGGGGATCGGAGTGTCACGTACCGACACATAGTGGTAGGGGATCGGAGTGTCACGTACCGACACATAGTGTTAGGGGATCGGAGTGTCACGTACCGACACAAGAGGAAGAAAGATAATGAATCTTGAAAGATGATAATATACTCAACATAATGAACTTAATTCCCAAATGAGAATGGTATTGAGGCTTGAGCCCTCATGGATGAATTTGATGGTATTTATTGACGATTATAATACTTGTTGTTGCTACATGTTGAGTTTATAGTTGATTTATAATATTACTTGATATATATATTATCTTCTATTTTGAGTTGGCCGATGATATCTACTCAGTACGTGTGGTTGTACTGACCCCCCTACTTTTATGTTTTCCCTTTTGTTATTTGTGTTATGCAGCAAACGTTCCGTCAACTTCAACACAACAGTAATTTGGGCCAGATTTCGTCATACCGGATCTCAGGGTGAGCTAACGCTTCTAGCTTGGACTGGATCTTCTTCTATAAGTCTTGATGCCTTGACTTCCGGCATGGACTAGTTTCTTATGTATTTTTAGCTTCTTAGACATTCTTAGATAGTTTAGCTTAGTAATTTGATCATAGATGTTCTTGTGATGATGACTTCCAGATTTTGGGAATATTAATAATAGTTGAGTTGTTTTATTTATGAGTTTAAGTCTTCCGCATTACTTTCTGTTGATATTGTATTAAAATGTTAAGGGTTATATGGGTTGGTTCGCTCACATAGGAGGGTAAATGTGGGTGCCAGTCGCGTCCCCGATTTGGGTCGTGACAGACTTGGTATCAGAGCATTAGGTTCATTGGTCTCATCACACAAGAACAGGTCTAGTAGAGTCTTAAGGAACGGTAGGGGGACGCCTTTACTTTTCTTTGAGAGGCTATAAGACTTTAGGAAAATTCCATTCTTTCATTCTTTCTTTCGTGCTACTACTTGAGTCCAATTGGTATCTAGGTGATACAAATTGGTATCTGACCATCTTCACTCTATTTCGCAGATGGTTAGAACTAGAGCAACGAACGCACCAGCAGCAACAACGGAAAGACAGGAAACGACTGAGCCAGCCACTGGGGCTGTAGCTCGAGGAAGAACAGCGGCAAGAGGCCGTGGAAGAGGTCGTGGGAGGACGTCCTCTAGAGGAAGAGGACGAGCCCCTAGCCCATCTGATACTAGGGCGGTGACCCCTCCACCGACTGAGGAGGTAGTAAGAGAGGGTGAGGAAGGGGAAACTGAACAAGTGCAAAATGAGGAATTGCCACCCCAACCTACCCCAGAGATGATCAACCAAGTACTTGCTTATCTTAGCGGGTTATCCGATCAGGGTCAAGCACCTCCAGTGGTTTCTGCACCAACACCTCCGGTTTCAGAGGTACGACATGCGGCTACTATGGCTCCCCGCATGGATGCAACATTGGGAATAGGCACATTTCCACGTCTGACTACTGGGCCTATCATGACAAACGATCAACACGAACTTTTCATTAAGTTCTTGAAGTTGAAACCTCCAGTCTTCAAGGGTGCAGAATCTGAGGATGCTTATGATTTTCTGGTTGATTGTCATGAGCTACTACACAAGATGGGGATAGTAGAGAGGTTTGGTGTCGAGTTCGTGAGCTATCAGTTCCAAGGGAACGCCAAAATGTGGTGGCGTTCACATGTCGAGTGTCAACCAACAGAGGCACCACCTATGACTTGGGAATCATTCTCTACCCTGTTTATGGAGAAGTATATCCCAAGGACCTTGAGAGATAGAAAGAGGGATGAGTTCTTGAGTCTGGAGCAAGGTAGAATGACGGTTAATGCATACGAGGCTAAATTTCGCGCACTATCCAGATATGCCACCCAACTTTGTTTCAGTCCACAAGAACGGATCCGCCGTTTTGTGAAGGGGTTGAGGTCAGAATTGCGGATTTCAGCCTTACAGATAGCGGCAACAGCAACATCCTTCCAAGAGGTGGTAGACTTTGTGATAGAGGTGGAAGGAGTGAAACCGGATGACTTCACCACAACGTCTACATCAAAGAGGTTTCGAAGGGGAGGTGAGTTTAATGGTTCTCACTCTAGAGGACAGAGCTCCGGAGGTTACGCAAGTCGACCAATTCAGTCTTCACTACAGACTGTAGTTGGGGGTCCACCTCAGAACGGTCAACACTTCTCTGAGAGGCCGATGCGTGAACCCAGAGAATGTTATGGATGTGGAGAGATTGGACACATTAAGAGGTATTGTCCAAACCAGAGTTACAGAACCCCATTGGCTAGAGGTAGGGGTGGTAATGGTAGAGGTCGTTATTCTTGAGGGCGTGGTGGCCGAGGTAATGGTGGTCACCAAAACGGCAGAGGTGAAGGGCCAAACGGAGCCACTACTACACAACATGGTAGGGGCAACAGACAGACAAATAATGGGGCTCATTGCTACGCTTTCCCTGGGAGATCTGAAGCGGAGGCGTCTGATGCTGTTATCACAGGTAATCTTTTGGTTTGTGATTGCATGGCATCTGTATTATTTGACCCTGGCTCCACATTTTCTTATGTATCTTCCTCATTTGCTAATGGTCTGAATTTACATTGTGAATTGCTTGACACGCCTATTCGTGTTTCTACTCCGGTGGGTGAGTCTGTGGTAGTTGAAAAGGTATATAGGTCTTGTTTGGTGAATTTTGTGGGGAGCAACACTTATGTAGATTTGGTTATTTTAGAAATGGGTGACTTTGATGTAATTCTGGGTATGACTTGGCTTTCTCCAAACTTTGCGATTTTGGATTGTAATGCTAAAACGGTAACGTTAGCCAAGCCTGGGGCAGATCCGTTAGTGTGGGAGGGTGACTACACTCCCAATCCGGTGCGTATCATCTCCTTTATTCGTGCTCAGAAGATGGTTAGTAAGGGTTGTCTAGCTTTCTTGGCACATCTCAAGGATGACACTACTCAAGTACCTTCGATTGAGTCAGTTTCGGTAGTCCGTGAGTTTTTGGATGTGTTCCCTGCAGATCTTCCCGGTATGCCACCAGATAGGGATATTGACTTCTGTATCGATCTTGAACCCGGTACTCGCCCCATTTCTATACCCCCGTATAGAATGGCTCCCGCGGAGTTAACAGAGTTAAAAGCACAACTTCAAGAATTGTTGAGTAAAGGCTTCATTAGACCAAGTGCATCTCCTTGGGGTGCTCCGGTGTTATTTGTGAAGAAGAAGGATGGGAGTTTCCGAATGTGCATAGATTACCGACAGTTGAACAAAGTAACTATTAAGAACAAGTACCCCATTCCTCGCATTGATGACTTGTTCGATCAGTTACAAGGTGCTTGTGTCTTCTCAAAAATTGACTTGAGGTCCGGTTATCACCAATTGAAAATACGAGCAACGGACGTGCCAAAGACTGCTTTTCGAACTAGGTATGGGCATTATGAATTTGTGGTAATGTCTTTTGGTCTTACGAATGCCCCTGCTGCCTTCATGAGCTTGATGAACGGGATTTTCAAGCCATACTTGGACCTCTTTGTGATTGTGTTTATTGATGATATACTGATATACTCGAAGAGTAAGAAAGAACATGAGGAGCATTTGAAAATGGTGTTAGAGTTGTTGAGAAAGAAAAAGCTTTATGCGAAATTCTCCAAGTGTGAGTTTTGGCTAGATTCAGTGTCCTTCTTGGGGCACGTGGTTTCTAAGGATGGAGTGATGGTAGATCCTTCTAAGATTGAAACAGTGAAGAATTGGGTAAGACCTACAAACGTGTCAGAAATAAGGAGTTTTGTGGGTTTAGCTAGCTACTACCGCCGATTCGTCAAGGGATTCTCTTCTATTGCTTCCCAATTGACGAACTTGACTAAGCAGAATGTTCCATTTGTATGGTCAGATGAGTGTGAGGAAAGCTTCCAGAAGCTTAAGACTTTGTTGACTACCGCGCCTATCCTCACCTTGCCGGTAGAGGGTAAAAACTTTATTGTTTATTGTGATGCATCCTATTCTGGGTTGGGTGCAGTACTAATGCAAGAGAAGAATGTGATTGCTTATGCTTCGAGGCAATTAAAGGTGCATGAACGTAACTATCCGACCCATGATTTGGAGTTGGCCGCGGTAGTAGTATTTGCACTAAAGCAATGGAGACATTACCTGTATGGGGTTAAGTGTGAAGTCTACACGGACCATCGTAGCCTACAGTATGTATTCACTCAGAAAGACTTGAACTTGAGACAGAGGAGATGGATGGAACTACTGAAGGACTACGACATCACTATCTTGTATCATCCGGGGAAGGCGAATGTTGTGGCAGATGCTTTGAGTAGAAAGGCCGGAAGCATGGGAAGTCTAGCTCATTTGCAAGCTTCTAGACGCCCATTGGCTAGAGAAGTGCAGATTCTGGCTAATGACCTTATGAGGTTGGAAATAAATGAGAAGGGAGGATTGTTAGCTTGTGTAGAGGCAAAATCTTCTTTTCTTGATCAGATTAAGGGGAAACAGTTTGATGATGAGAAGCTAAGTCGAATCCGAGATAAAGTGTTGCAAGGAGAGGCTAAAGAGGCAATAATTGATGAGGGAGGTGTTTTGAGAATTAAGGGAAGGGTATGCGTACCCCGCGTCGATGATTTGATCACCACCATTCTTACCGAGGCTCATAGTTCTGGATATTCTATACATCCTGGTGCAATCAAGATGTATCGCGACCTAAAGCAACACTTCTGGTGGAGTAGAATGAAGCGCAATATTGTTGACTTTATTGCCAAATGTCCAAACTATCAACAAGTAAAGTATGAACACCAGAGGCCCGGAGGAACACTTCAGAGAATGCCCATTCCTGAATGGAAGTGGGAGAGAATCGCGATGGACTTCGTGGTTGGTCTTCCCAAGATATTGAGTAAGTATGACTCTATTTGGGTGATTGTTGACAGGTTAACTAAGTCCGCTCATTTTATTCCGGTCAAGGTGACCTACAATGCAGAGAAGTTAGCCAAGATCTACATCTCAGAGATCGTTCGGTTGCATGGAGTTCCACTCTCCATCATATCAGATAGAGGTACGCAGTTTACTTCTAAGTTTTGGAGAACATTGCATGCAGAATTAGGTACTAGGTTGGACCTTAGTACGGCGTTTCACCCTCAGACGGATGGTCAGTCTGAGCGAACGATTCAAGTGTTGGAGGATATGCTTCGTGCATGTGTGATAGAGTTTGGTGGCCATTGGGATAGCTTTTTACCTTTGGCAGAGTTTTCATATATAATAGCTATCACTCCAGTATTGACATGGCTCCATTTGAAGCATTGTATGGGAGGAGGTGTAGATCTCCCATTGGTTGGTTTGATGCCTTTGAAGTTAGACCTTGGGGGACTGATCTGTTGAGAGATTCTATGGAGAAGGTAAAAGCTATTCAAGAAAAGCTTTTGGCGGCTCAAAGTAGACAAAAGGAGTATGCAGACCGAAAGGTTAGAGACTTGGAGTTCATGGAAGGTGAACAAGTCCTGTTGAAGGTTTCACCCATGAAAGGGGTGATGCGGTTCGGAAAAGGGGTAAGTTAAGTCCAAGGTACATTGGACCATTTGAGGTGCTTAAGAGAATAGGGGAGGTGGCTTATGAATTAGCCTTGCCCCCAGGGCTGTCCGGAGTGCATCCGGTGTTTCATGTGTCCATGTTGAAGAGATACCACGGAGATGGAAACTACATTATCCGTTGGGATTCAGTTTTGTTGGATGAGAACTTGACTTATGAAGAGGAACCGGTTGCTATTTTAGATAGAGAGGTTCGCAAGTTGAGGTCGAGAGAGATTGCATCCATCAAAGTTCAATGGAAGAATCGACCGGTTGAAGAAGCCACTTGGGAGAAGGAGGCAGATATGCAAGAAAAATATCCACATTTGTTTACAGATTCAGGTACTCCTTTTCGCCATTGTTTTTCTTCTTTTGATCGTTCGGGGACGAACGATGGGTAAATTGGTATCTATTGTAACGACCTGTTTAGTCGTTTGAGCAGCAGATTGTAATACGGGGAAAACTGGCTGAGACGACGTGTGTCCCGACGGACCGTCGTGGTCACGACGGCCCGTCGAGGAGGTGTCGTCCAATGACACTTAGAATTCTTCAAATTGGATATTAAAATCGACTCTCTGTAAATTGTGACGGACCTGCAGGACGTGCCGTCACAGCCACGAAGGACCGTCGTGAGCCCCCGTTGCAAAACACTTCAACTTTTGAGAATTTGGTGCAAGAAACGAGTTTCTGACCGTCATGACGGAGGAACAGGACGGACCGTCACGGCTGTGACGGGCCGTCACAGGCCACTTGAGCTCGAGGGAGCTGCGACGACCACCGTGACGGACCGTCGCAGGCACGACGGCCCGTCACAGGCTGCGCAATCCCAGGCAGTTTAGGATTTCTCCACACGTTTTAAGGGTCGTTTTGGACTATTCTTTCCTTAATTATAAAGATTGAGGGTTAATATTAATAAGTCTAATTACTTGGGGGTTAAAAAGGGGTAACCTTAAGTTAATTAGTGGGTTTTATTGTCCTCCTTTACACTTAATTATACTTTTAATTAGGGTAAAAAGAAGGAGGGTTTGAATAAAACAAAACAAAAGAAAAGAACAGAAAGGGAGGAGAAACGAACGAGTAGAGAGAGAGAAACGAAGAGGATAGCAAGGATTTTGAGAAGATAGCTTGTTGATTCAATTCTTCGGTGGAGGTAGGTTATGGTTTATATTACGATACTCGTAGTGAACTCTTAATAGTGAATAATATGTGTTGATGATATTGTAAACCTGTCTATATGCTAAATTGTATGCTTGCATGAACATGATTATGTGATTTTGATAAAACAAGCATGATGAAAAACATTGAATCCCAAATCTTGAAAGAAACTTTAATCTATGATATTAATGATGATGCCTTAGTACGAAAGAAGGCTGGACGAATTAAAGTAATGGGATTGATGATGCCTTAGTATAGAGAAGGCTTGATGAACGGATAGAATGAATTTAGTGGATCGGAGTGTCACGTTCCGACACATAGCATTAGTGGGACGGGTGTCACGAACCGACACGTAGATATAGCGGATCGGAGTGTCACGTTCCGACACATATAGGGGATCGGAGTGTCACGTTCCGACACATATAGGGGATCGGAGTGTCACGTACCGACACATAGTGTTAGGGGATCGGAGTGTCACGTACCGACACAAGAGGAAGAAAGATAATGAATCTTGAAAGATGATAATATACTCAACATAATGAACTTAATTCCCAAATGAGAATGGTATTGAGGCTTGAGCCCTCATGGATGAATTTGATGGTATTTATTGACGATTATAATACTTGTTGTTGCTACATGTTGAGTTTATAGTTGATTTATAATATTACTTGATATATATATTATCTTCTATTTTGAGTTGGCCGATGATATCTACTCAGTACGTGTGGTTGTACTGACCCCCTACTTTTATGTTTTCCCTTTTGTTATTTGTGTTATGCAGCAAACGTTCCGTCAACTTCAACACAACAGTAATTTGGGCCAGATTTCGTCATACCGGATCTCAGGGTGAGCTAACGCTTCTAGCTTGGACTGGATCTTCTTCTATAAGTCTTGATGCCTTGACTTCCGGCATGGACTAGTTTCTTATGTATTTTTAGCTTCTTAGACATTCTTAGATAGTTTAGCTTAGTAATTTGATCATAGATGTTCTTGTGATGATGACTTCCAGATTTTGGGAATATTAATAATAGTTGAGTTGTTTTATTTATGAGTTTAAGTCTTCCGCATTACTTTCTGTTGATATTGTATTAAAATGTTAAGGGTTATATGGGTTGGTTCGCTCACATAGGAGGGTAAATGTGGGTGCCAGTCGCGTCCCCGATTTGGGATCGTGACAGTATAGGATGAATTAAAGATGATAATAGTACTTCTATATGATTCTAGAATGACATGTAATGTGTGTTAAGGTAAAGTATGTAGTGTCTTGTCTTGGTTGACTTGTTCCCTTTCTTGATGTATGTATGAATGTGAATATGTGATGTATTGACTTAGGATGATAGAGTCTCTTAATCTTGAATGTATTAAATGACATGAGACCTTAAATGATGTTTAGAGAGTCATTTATGTGAAAACCTTGAACCTAATGGTAAGGTTATGAATGTTGAAGTAGTAAACCGTAATGGTATCCTTCAAAGTAAAGGAATTATGGACTTAAGGTTGATTGACAGGAACGACATCATATCAAACTTTAGGAAATTCATCATGAGCTTCTTGTCTCCATTGTAAGGTAACCTTAAAGGACCTCTTTGGTAGGGTAATATAATTGGGTTATGAACTAGATATGGAACCCCTTTATATGAACCTTAATGTGAATTAATCCATGAGAACAAAGTCTAGCATCGAGTGAGTATGGTAAGGGAAGTAACTTTAGTCGAAGTATGTCCTAATTTGATTCGAGAGCATAGATGTCTTTTGTGTTTCCATATGAAGTATTGTAATAGACTAAGTATTTCTATATTTTGAAGTATGGTCCGTGTCCCAAGTATTTTTGTGTCTTAAGTTTGATGAGATTGAGACTTAATATTTTCTATGACTTTGTATGAAAAAGCTTTTAAAGACTATGATAGTTTTGTGAAAATGTTTAATTCTCCACTACTTTTCATTATGTTTATGCGATGAATGATATGTAAGGGCTTGTACAAGACCTCCGAGAGGTCAAGTACGCTGATTAGAATCAAAGATTTACCCTACACTTCTAGGATGTAGTTTCGGGATGTGACAAGCTTGGTATCAGAGCATAGATTGTGAAAGTAGTATTACGAATCGAAAAGTCTCATCAAGTCACATCTAGTAGAGTTTTGAGCATCGGTGTGAGTCGCGACACATCTATGGGCGAGAGACTAAATGACAATACAATTTTCTTTCTTTTCTACTCCTATGTCATGTCGTAGAGTAAAAGTGATGAGTACTCTTTTCTTATGGTTTTCATTGTGTTTCTAGGAAGATGAATACGAGAAGGACACTGGCTAGGAGAGTTGAAGAGAATGAGGTGCAAGAGGAGATTCCGCCTCAACTTGAGGAAGTTGAGAAAGTTTCTCAAGGTACTCAAGATGATCAAGTCCCTATTGTGGCCCACGGGCTGGCCTTTAAGGCTTGCAGGTTGGGCCTATTAGGCCAACGGGCCAAATAGGGTGGGCTAAAAAGCCTCGTTCATAAATGGCCAAAAATATTAAGTCAAACTCCACTTATTTCAAGGGTTAGGTTGGGCCAGCCTCACGTGTCGAACTCATTTTGACAACTCTAGTTTAAAGAATGGTTACAAGAAAATGAAAATAAGTGAGGTAGACATATTATCGTAAATTATAGGGGAGGTGAGTGCTATAAAGAGATACCTCGAGAGAGGTTTATGAAATAATCCCAAAATAAAATTAATGATACATCTATTAATTATTTATGAATAATTTATTCTATCAACTTTTTATAAAGCCATTATTTATATTATGGTTATTAAATTAATTTATTTATTATTTTTACAACCCTAACCATAGTGAAATACCTTAATGTAATGATCCATTTTATCGTTTGTGAGTACTAGAGATTTTTATTTCATAAATATTTTTCGATAGATTTTAAATGGATGCTTTCAACTAATCATAAATATAATTATGAAATTAGTGGGATAGTTTTAATAATTTATTTAGTTGGAGGTTAAAGGAAATAATATTAAAATTAATATTAGATCACTTTCACACTTTTATAAATAGCCATATAATAGTTGGGGTAATAAATAATCTGTAGAAGAAAGAAAAAGAGGGAAAGCGGGGAAAAATGGGTTAAACGAAAGAAAATCCCGGCAGCCTTCAGGTTAGAATTCTCTTCAGTTTTTCTACTTACGTGTATTATATGTAGGTGTGAATAATTATTCATAGGTTACTGGGGGCTTTTTTTTGGTTGTGGAGATAAAATTTGGCCAATGAATGGATAGTTTATGATTGGAAGGTTGACCGGCATTAGTGATTAATAATTAACATAAGAATTGTTAATCAATTTGAGTTTATTGTATTAAAATTGAAGTGTATTCATAGTTTGGTTTCGTAACCAGGTGCTTGAAAATTCTATATTATTATACTGTTAGTAGAGAATGAAATTTTCCTAAATTCTATTCGTATGCTATACTACTAAAGATTACAAATTAGTTCAAGGATGGCGTTGGAATTAGTGTAGCGAATTTTTCCTAGATGAAATTGAATTGTAATTTGAAAGATGCTCATGTATAGCATGACTTATACATGTTATGGATTAAGTAGTTAAAGAGAATCAACAGATGGTAAAAGTGATTCCATTCATAGTACCGAGTTCTAATATTAAATATTTGTTTTTGGTTCGTTCTTTTATGGAATATGCATGGTGCTTATGTATTCTGGAAGTTTAAAGATTTTGTTTTTTAGAAATGATTAGTTATTGGCTAATTCTTATAATTATCACATTATAATTCAAGTTTAGGTATATTGAGATAGGTAATTAATATTAGATGTATCGAATTGATTTATTTTCATTAAAATTATGTTAATTGGACGAATTGAGATATACCCTTAGGTTTGAACTTTAGGCAATTTGATTATAAAATTCGGGGAGTTATTGGGTCTACATTGGACATAAAGTAATATGAGTATTTATAGACTCGTTAACTTACAAATTATGAATATATGTTTGATAGATTGGAAAGGATTAGAAGAATTGAGGAAAGGAAAAGTATTAGAGAAGTAGCTTGTTTGACTTCGGTTTTTCGGTGGAGGTAGGTTATGGTTTATGCTATTTGATAGTAAACCCTTAATAGTGATTAATATGCATTGAATGATATTGTGAAGTTTCTATGTACTTGATTGTGTGATTGTGTTGCTTGGTTGTGTGTTTTAAGATTGGTCTGAAATCCTTAGACCGTGGAATTTATATTCTTGATCCCTTTTTGTTGAAGTGATTCCTTGAATAAAGAAGGATTGATGAAATATTATCAATGAATTAAAAGTGAAGATAATAAATGATAAATTAATGATATTATTGGGTCGGAGTGTCACGCTCCGACACAATATAATTGGATCGGAGTGTCACATTCTGACACGGTATAATTGGATCGGAGTGTCACGTTCTGACACAGTTTTCTTGGTTGGAGTGTCACATTCCGACACGGTATAATTAGATCAGAGTGTCACGTTTCGACAAAGATTCATTAAAGAAAAAGGATATTGAATTAATTTAATGTACTCAATCTCAAAGAATTAATTTTCCAACGAACGTGTGTGGAGGCATGAGTCCTCGTGTGTGCTTGATATTGTAATAGCGTACTTGCTTCAATTGTCACTTATTCATGTTGTTTGTTGTTTCTCACCCATTAAGTACTATAATTGATTTTATACTATTATTAAGTGTATATTAGTTACTATTTTGGGTTGGCCGATGATACTTAATCAGTAAATGTTGCCTCGTACTGAGCCCTACTTGTATTTCTTCTTTGTTTTCCTTATATGGAGTGCAACAAGTGTACCGACGAATTTGAATCGCCCTCAGCTCTATCAAGTCTCGACATATTAGGTCCAAGGGTGAGCTATTCATTCGAGTTTGGGTTGGATTCTCTCAGTCATTACCTGATGTCCTTAGTTTTCGGACATGAATTACTTTATTTTATTTATTTTGGTGTCTTTGATACTCTTAGGCTTATTAATTAGAGATTATATGTCCTTGTTGTGATGACTTTCTGATTTTGGGAAAAGATATTTAGTAAGTTTTTGAGCTTCCGCATTATGCTTGTAGTTTGTATGTTGGAATTTGGATTCCTTGGTTCGCCCACCTAGGATGTTAAGTGTGGGTGCCTCTCACAACAATTTTGGGTCGTGACACTTCAATTATAAGTTGAACTTCTAAAACTAATTTAAAGGATGTACATAACAAATCATATATATATATATATATATATATATATATATATATATATATATATATATATATATATATATATATATATATATATATATATATATACACACATACACATAAAGCTGGATATTATGCATGGTGATGTGGCGCTCTTTAAAGCCAAGTAATCTATTTATCTATTTTCTCTGTTTTTAAAATATTTTTATAACATATTATTGATAGATAATTATTTTCTACATCTAATTAAACCCGTAATGATAACAGTAACTACATTAACTCTCTGTGTGTGTGCGGATGTGTACGTGCGTGGGTATGTGTAACACAAACAAAGTCATGATGTAACATCAATATACATGACATAGAAAATGATTTATCTTAAATCTCCTTTATTTTGAGATTTATCTTATTCCCCAGGTGTTCTACCTATTATCTATTGTGAATGTTTTTCCCTTCTGTTTGATTGCTATCTAGCTTTGATCTTATCTGGTATTACTGTTGACATCATTTATTTACTGTATCTCTTTTTTATGATGCCAAAAGGGGGAAGTATAACTGGTAAGTGGATGAGTTGTGTGTGAGGGGGAATACAGTGAGGGGGAACAAAGTGAGGGGGAATACAGTGAGGGGGAACAAAGCTAGAGTGGTGGCTGAGTATTGTTTGTCATCATCAAAAAGGGAGAAAATGTTATTTGTAGTTTTGATGATTTGACAAACTGGACCTTGTAAAGGTACCAGGTTTCCTACTTGAGTTTTGAAGATGAAACAAACTCAGGGACCTAGTAAAGGTACCAGGTTCCTTATATGACTAGCCTGTTGACTTCCAGCTGGAGAAGGTACAAAAAGTAGGTGCACATTTCCCAACGGCGTCAGAAAGTCAGACCTCTCCATCCAATGGCAAAGAATTTAAGGAAAGTGAATTGTTCATATAAAAGTCACTTTCCTTAACATTATTCCTTTGTTTTTGCAACTTGATAAAGCATTTTCAAGAACACTTGCAAAGGCTATCGAAAATCAAACGGCAGAATTATTCAGACAACAACTGAAATCTCTGGAGCATTTAGCGTAGTTGTTTAAGAATATATTCTCTTGGTCTTACATTATAAACTATTCCTGAATCTATAAAGGAATCACTGGGTGGTATTGAAATTCTAAGTTGTCTAGGTGGGATAGCTTAGTGGGTAGATTTACTTCTACTTAGGCTTGTCAAGCAATAGAGATTATTGCTTGAACTTGAGATTAAAAACTTCTTCTCACATTTGTTGTAATTGGTTTTCACTTTTGCTTGTGAAGATTAGTGAAAACGATTGAAAATCCTGTGAGACAGGTCGTGGTTATACTCCCTTAAGCAAGGAGGTTTCCACGTAAAATCGTTGTGTTGTTTAAACTGCATTTACTTTCTGTTCATACTTGTTAGTGTGTTAAGGGACCTGGTCCATTGACTGATAAGTGAAGGCACATATTTTATCAAGTGGTATCAGAGCAGACACTCTCTATTTGGTTAACACCAAGGAAGTGATATCTGTTCTAGAATGACTGCTCCACTTAATTTAGAAGAAGGTCAATCTTCAACCATACCTCCTCGTTTTGAATGGACATTTCTACAGTTGGTGGAAAGTTAGAATGCATGATTTCCTCATGGCTGAAGATAGTGAGCTATGGGATATCGTACTGGATGGACCGTTTATTCCAATCATAGAAGAAAAGGATGGAGAGAAAACTAGGCTTGTTCCAAAGCCTAGACAAAAGTATGATGAAGCTGATAGGAAGAAGATAGAAAAGGGCTATAAGGCAAAAACTCTTCTTCTCTGTGGGATAGGGCCTGATGAGTTCAATCGTGTCTCAGCCTGTGAGTCTGTAAAGGAAATCTGGGATTGTTTAAAAACTGCTCATGAAGGAACTGAACAAGTCAAAGAATCAAAGATTGATATGCTCACCTCTTTGTATGAAAACTTCAAGATGAAAGAAGGAGAAACCATTCATGAGATGTTTACAAAATTGTCCTCTATTACCAATGAGTTGAGAAGTCTTGGGGAACCTATCAATATGAGAAAGCAAGTCAGGAAAGTGCTTCGAATTCTTCCAAAGTCCTGGGAAAGCAAGGTTGATGCTATCAGTGAAGCTAAAGATCTGAAGGTGCTGACAATGGATGATCTCATTGGAAATCTGAAGACTCATGAGATGAATCAAAATCATGATTTGTCAAAGAAGGAAGTCAAAAAGGATAAGTCCTTGATGCTGAAATACAAATCTGATGAAGACTCCAGTGATGATGATATGGCTTATCTTATCAATAGATTTCAAAAAATTGTGAAAAAGAACAAAGGTTTTAGAAGAGGAACAAATGGTCCTCGAACTGCTACTCAAAATGATACTTGCTACAAGTGTGGAAAAGCCGGGCACTTTATCATAGAGTGTACCTTACTCAAAACTGAAAATAAGGAATATCAAAAACTAAGAAGTGAAAAAGAGAAGAGAAGGGACCTGGTACTCAGTAAAAATGATCGCAAAGTTGCTGCTAAGTATGTGGTCAAAAAGGCTCTTGCTGCATGGGGAGACTCTTCAAGTGACTCAGAAGATCCTGATGAACCAAATGACGTGTCTATGGTGGTGGTTCATGAAGAGGAAACATATTCAATGAAATGTTTGCTTTCATGGCTCATACAGAAAATGAAGAAGAGGATAACAAGGTTATTCTTCTTGATATGAAACATGATCTGAATAATTATTCTCTTAAAAAATTGAGAACATTAGCAAATGTCATGATTGATTCAGTAATTGAGTTGACCTCTGAAAGAGACATTATAAATGCTGAACTCGACAGTTTAACTGAAAACAAGGTTAAATTGGAGGAGAAAATGTTGAAAATGGAAGATAAAATGATGTCTCTAGAGTCAAACAACACTGAACTTAAAAAACAGTTGACTCAGATAAATGAAGAAGTTGAAAAGCTAAATGGAAGGTCAAATGGTTTACAAGTTGTAACTGAAGAAAAACTGAAAACGACTGAGAAAAATCTGGGATTGGCAGTAGAGAAGAGCAACAACTTAGAAAAGGAAATTGTCAAACTTAAGGAAGAACTTGAAAAATCCCTTAAGTGGACAAAATCCTCTAAGTTGCTGTCAAATGCAACAAATCGGAGTAATTTTAATAAGAAAGGTCTAGAAAGTCTGAATATTACTCCTCCCTTTAATCCTCACAGTAAGTATGTGTTTGTGTTTGACAATCTGCTTTGTCTTCATTGTGGTAAAAATGGGCATCTAAAGGGAGAGTGTACTGGATGGACACAATCTCATGAAAGACTCTCTAATTATACTGAAAGGCAAAGAGTATCAAAAGAGAGACCTGGTCCTCCAAAACATGTTTCAACTGATAGATTTTCAAAGAAAAAATTTGTTTCTGCTCCAAAGTCCTTTGTTAGAAAGATTCAAAAACTACCCTATTGGACTAGATACAATCTGATCACTCCCTTGTCTGCTTTCTGGGAACTCAAATTGAAATGGGTTCCCAAGCTTAACAAGTGATTCTTGTTGCAGGTGAGTGAGAGGAGCAGCAGTCAATGTTTGTATATGGACAGTGGAGGCTCTAATCATATGACTGGTGACATCAAAAAATTTCTCTCACTCAAGACACTTCAGGGAGGAGGTGTCTCTTTTGGTGATGGAAAGAAGGGGTACATTTTGGGAGTTGGTAAAGTGGGAAAGTCTCTTGAAGAATCAATTGACAATATGTATCATGTTGATGGATTGAAGTATAGTCTTTTGAGTGTATCTCTAATTTGTGCCAAGGGAAATGAAGTTAAGTTTACTTCTGAGAAGTGCACTATAGTTAGTCTAACAACAAATAAAGTGATTCTCAGTGTCTGTAGAAGTAAAAAACATGTATGTGGCCAACTTAGAAACGTCTCGTGGAGATGATCTGACATGTCTTAGTGCTCAAAGTGAAAATGCTGATCTTTGGCATCGCAGGCTAGGGCATGTGAGATCATCTTTATTGAATAAACTGATTTCTAAGGACCTGGTCCGAGGTCTGCCAAAGTTGAAGTTTTGTGAAAACAAAATATGTGAAACTTGTGTCAAAGAAAAACAAATCAGATCATCCTTCAAGCCAAAGAAGCAAGTAACCTCATCAAGAGTACTTGAGTTGTTACCCGTGGACTTATGTGGACCTTTGAAGGTTCAAAGCAGAAATGGCAAGAAATACATTCTGGTGATAGTTGATGATTACTCAAGATACACATGGACAAGATTCCTAAGATCAAAAGCAGAGACACCTAAAGAATTGGTGGTGTTCTTCAAAATGATTCAAACTAAATTGAATCAAGTGATTTATGGGACTAGATCTGATCATGGAACTGAGTTTGAGAACTCAAAACTGGATCAATTTTGCATGGAGAATGGTACCTGTCATAATTTTTCTGCTCCAAGAACTCCTCAACAAAATGGAGTGGTGGAAAGAAAAAATAGAACCTTGGTGAACATTGCCAGGACCATGATTATTGAGTCAAATCTTTCTCAAAGTTTCTGGGTTGAAGCTGTCAACACAACTTGTCATGTTACCAACAGGTGTCTGATAAGGGTTGTTTCAATAAGACCCCCTATGAGATGCTCAACAACAGAAAGCCTATGCTGAGCTATCTTAGGGCATTTGGCTGTAGTTGTTTTGTGCTTAACAATGGAAAAGATGTTCTTGGAAAATTTTATCCTAGAAATCATGAAAGAGTGTTTGTTGGATATTCTTCATCAAGTAAAGCATACAGAATATTCAACAAAAGAACTCAATGTATTGAAGAAAGCATTCATGTTGTGTTTGATGAAGATGGAAACTTGAAAAGCAATGGATCAAATGATGAAGATGAAGTGATCAAGCTATTCAATTCACAGAAAATTGAAGGAAGTGAAGCTGATGCAGAACAACAGTTGAAAAATGACTATGATAATAATAATCATAGTCTATCTGAAAAGGCTGATGAAGTGGAAAAGTGTGATGAGGTACCTGGTACTACTCTGAATTCCAGTCAGAGTACATCAAACTCTCCAGAAAATGATGACATCCTTGAAGAAGAAGAACATGTTGATCAGCTCAACCAGTCTGCTTTGAGACCAGGATGGAAACATAGTTCATCACGTCCCTTTGAACTCTGGAATTCACACTAGATCAAAAACAAGAAATCTAGTTGTATTTTCAGCATTCATATCATCTATTGAGCCTAAGAATGTGAAAGAGGCATTAGGTGATGCAGATTGGATCAACTCAATGCAAGAAGAACTTCATCAGTTTGAAAGAAGCTAGGTATGGTACCTGGTTCCTCAACCTGCTGGCAGAATAGTGATAGGAACCAGATGGGTTTTCAGAAACAAGCTCGATGAAAATGGAGTGATCACTAGAAACAAATCAAGGTTGGTGGTTCAAGGATACAATCAAGAAGAAGGAATAGACTATGATGAGACTTTTGCACCTGTTGCCAGGATGGAGGCCATTAGAATTTTAACAGCTTTTGTTGCATTCATAGGGTTCAAGCTGTATCAAATGGATGTCAAAAGTGCATATATGAATGGAGATCTGAAATAGGAGGTATTTGTTAAACAACCTCCTGGGTTTGAAGATGCTGAGCTACCATATCATGTGTTCAGATTGAATAAGGCTCTGTATGGTTTGAAACAAGCTCCTAGAGCATGGTATGAAAGGCTGTCAAAGTTCCTGCTGAAGAATGGTTTCAAAAGAGGAAAAATAGACAATACTTTGTTCTATTTAAAAAGAGAACAAGAATTGCTTATTATTCAAGTTTATGTGGATGATATAATTTTTGGAGCTACTTCAGAACACCTGTGTGAAGAATTCTCATCATTAATGGGAAAAGAATTTGAAATGAGCATGATGGGTGAACTGACATTCTTCCTTGGCCTACAAATCAAGCAATCATCAAATGGAATCTCAATCAGTCAGGAGAATTACATTAAGGAGCTACTGAAAAAATTCAATATGTTTGACTCAAAACCTATTGATACTCCTATGGGAACAAATTCCAAGCTTGTAGTAGAGGAATCTGATCCACTTGTGAATCAAACCATGTATAGGGGAATCATTGGATCCTTGTTATATCTGACCGCTAGCAGACCTTATATTGTTTACAGTGTTGGAATGTGTGCTAGGATCCAGGCATGTCCTCGTGATTCACATCTGAAGGCTGCAAAATGTATTCTGAGATACTTGAAAAAGACAGGGGACCTGGTTATTTTCTATCCAGCAGGTGACACTTTTGATCTAGTTGGCTTTGTAGATGCTGATTTTGCTGGTTATCAAGTTGACAGGAAGAGTACTTCTGGAATGGCTCATTTCCTTGGATCTTCACTCATTTCTTGGGGAACTAAGAAACAGAATTATGTGGCTCTTTTAATAGCTGAAGCTGAGTATGTAGCAGTTGTTGCATGTTCTTCACAGTTTTTATGGATCAAGCAACACTTGGAGGATTTTGGAATAGACATCAAAGTTATTCCTCTTATGTGTGACAATAATAGTGCAGTTAGTATGGGAAAAAATATAGTTCACCATAAGAGAACAAAGCACATTGATGTTAGACATCACTTTTTGAGAGACAATGTTGAAAAACGGAATATTGTGCTTACATATTGTCCAACAGAGGAACAAATTGCAGACATCTTCACCAAGGCTCTCAGTAAAGATCAATTTGAGAGAAATAGGTTGAAGTTGGGCATGATGATCTCTAACTAAATTCCTAAGCTTCAACAGTTAAATTCCTTTGATGCTAAATTTGCAGTACAGGTATCCTTTGTGTCAATAATTTATTATCTGGATTACATCATCTTGGTACCTATTGTAGGTATACTTGCAGGAAGGACTAGCTTAGCAAAGACATGGCTAGAACAACTGGGGAATGAGGATAAAACTGTGTTATGGGACCTGGTGCCTGTCCAGGTTAGCATTTGTACATTAATTTTAAACTAAAAAATTATGACCGTTGATAATGCCACGTGTCAGTCATCGGTCATTCTGACCATTAGTCCCATCTCTTATTCCTCAAGTGACACGTCAAATCAAGGACCTAGCACCGTTTCAAATCCTTTTTAAACCCTCTTTATTTCTTTTTGATTTCTCATCCGTGTTTCAACATTCCTTCACTCAAAAAAAAGGGGGAAAAAGTTAAAGCAAAATCTGTTCTTCCTTCTTCCTTTTTCTCTTCGAAAAGCTATTTTTGTTCTTATTCTGGTCAAAGATGTCTGATCCGTCTTCAACCTCTAAGCAAATGTTTACTGCTCTCAGTGAAATTGAACCTGTCGCTTTTTACTCTCCTTCAGCAGTAGAGTCCAGATCTAGTGTTCCTTCAAGTTCTCAGCATGACACTTCTGAAAACCCCTTCCATTCAATAGATCTAAATAGCACTAGTATACCTACTGGACCTGGTCCTTACCATGAGATGTTGGCTGACAATATGTTTGAGGGAGACTTGCCAAGAAATAAATCGTCTGAGTCAAACATTTTGGCAGCAAGTGAAGAACTGGTTATCGAAAGTCTTGCAATGATGAGAGAAGAGGCTAGGGCTGAGCAAAATGAGGCCTTAAAAGGAGAAGAGGTAAGAGACACTCAACCCATTTTTGATAAAACTCTAGATTTTGGGAGGTATTCTTCTTCTAACTCCTCAGATTCTGAAAGTGATGAGGAACCCATTAAATGAAAGGTTGAAAGAAGGGAGGTTGGGGTGTCTAGAAAAGGCAAAGAAAAGGTAGTGGAAGAGACTCCTAGAAGAACACCTACTACTAGGTCTGATGCTAGGAAGTTGATTGTGGGTGCCTTAAAAAATAGTGCAAGTTCTAAAGCTGAAATTAGGAGTGCAAGAACTTTTAAAGTATCAAACTTTAAAATACCTGAATCTGGTGTCATTGAGGTGTCGGCTGAAGAAATGGAAAATAAAAACAAGAAGAAAAAGTCAAGAAAAACAAAGTCAAAGGATCCAAAGAAAGTTGAGAAAACAAAACCCAAAAAGAAGAGTTCTGCAGGAAAATGAAGAGATCGCAGGTACCCGGTACCCAACAAAGGAGTGAAGAGGAGGTCAACATGCAGGAAATTGTTGACAACTTGAGAAAGCAGGTTGTGTTGGCTGGAAGAGTCTTTGACATGGGAATCATCAATCTTCCCGGCATGGACTCTCTTCATGACATGGTGGAAATTCAATCATGGATGCATCTATTCAACAGGAAATCTCCTATTCTTAATGAAGAAGAAGTGCGCGAATTCTATTGCAACATTCAATTCAAAAAAGACGGGAGTATACTCACAAGAGTAAATGACATTGCAGTGCATTAGGATGAGTTTCTGCTGGGCAAAATTCTCAGGGTACCTAGAGAGGGGACTAGGTATGTGACTGGGAAAACTTGTTCGATCGAGTTTGTGTCCTTGGTTTCTAAGCTTCCTACAAAAAAGGTTGCTGAGGTTTTTAAGAAGGTCATGAAGAGCGAGTATCAGTTGGTGTTCGAATTTGTTAACAAAGTTCTCCTTCCTTGGACTGAAAAGAGGACTTCAGCACCTTCTGGTGACTTATTTGTGATGGAGATGTTGTGCAGATTCGAAGCTCTGAATCTCCCAGGACTTATGCTTGAGCACATGTACAAAACTGTCATCGATAGGAAAGGTATTTATGGAATGGGATACGGATACTTTCTCACTAAAGTATTCAAACATTTTAAAATTCCTCTGAGTGCTGGCAGGATTGGGACTGTGAAACAAACTTTTTCAGAGAGTACCCTGGTCGAATGTGAGTGTATCGAAGGGAAAGGCAATCCCAAGAGCAAGATGGCTCAACTCATAGATGATCAGGATCAACTCAAGCATGAGGTTGGAAGCTGACTGTGCGTTCGAGTGGTAAAGATGTTGAAATTGTTATACTCAAAGCTGATCTACTTACTGCACAGACTGAAGGACCTGATACTTTTGTGGTTCAAGCTTTGGAGAGGGAAAATGCAGAGCTGAAGGCCAAGATTACTGCCTTGCAAGAGAAGGCAATTAAGGATAATGATGCTGCCAATTCTCGACTCACTCTCATTATCCACTCCCTCTCTCATCAACCCCCCCCCCTTCCTATCCTGTTCAAATCTTCTCTTGTGTCTTCTTTTTGTTGCTTCTCTTGTGTCTTCTTTTTGTGGCTTCTCTTTGTGTTGTTGGATTATCAGTTTGTTTTTAATGTACTAAATGTTATTGTGGCATGCTATTTAACTTATTCCCATGGTGTTCTAGCTATTATCTATTGTGAATGTTTTTCCCTTCTGTTTGATTGATATCTAGCTTTGATCTTATCTGGTATTACTGTTGACATCATTGCTTTACTGTATCTCTTTTTTATGATGCCAAAAGGGGGAAGTATAACTGGTAAGTGGATGAGTTGTGTGTGAGGGGGAACAAAGTGAGGGGGAATACAGTGAGGGGGAACAAAGCTGGAGTGGTGGCTGAGTATTGTTTGTCATCATCAAAAGGGGGGAAAATGTTATTTGTAGTTTTGATGATTTGACAAACTCAGGGACCTTGTAAGGTACCAGGTTTCCTACTTGAGTTTTGAAGATGAAACAAACTTAGGGACTGTAAAGGTACAGAAAGTAGGTGCATATTTCCCAACGACGTCAGAAAGTCAGACCTCTCCATCCAATGTCAGACCTCAGTTTTTGCAACTTGCGCATTTTCAAGAACACTTGCAAAGGCTATCGAAAATCAAACGGCAGAATTATTCAGACAACAACTGAAATTTTAAAAACTAAATTAAAATTTTAAAGCAGTATTAAAAATTAACATGATATATTTCATAATAGTATAAACGTTATGTAGTTTTAAAACTTTATTTGGCTGATATGTAAAATTGTAAACAATTTACCCTAATTAACATCAATTAAAAATAAATATTTTAAAACTTTACAGAAGATTTATTTTAGAAACTTCAATATTTTATATTATTATTTTCAATCTTATAAAAATTTTTTATCAAGTACTATTTAAATATAAATACGATGTTTTTAAAATGCCCAATATATTATATCAAAATATACATGTATTTCCGGTGAAAATTTCATTTATATGAAATAACATTTTATTTTTATTTTTTAAAAATAAGTACCATAGGAAAAGAATAAAAATAGGTAAAAAGAATAAATAAAAATTAACTAATCTAAACCAACTTAAATTTCTCCCGTGAAATCTCCATTCCCCATTTTTCTCAAGCATTATCATACCAAGAGAAAATATGATGTTTTTTCAAAAAGAGAAAAATTTTAAAATTAGATTTATATATAAAAAGTTCAATTTCAAACTATTCACAACGAACAACTTTTTACTACACTTATCCATAACCTAATTAAATATTTAAAAGATTTTCCTGCATAGATTTTTAAATTATGTACTAAATGCATCAAATAGAAAACAATATTAAAACTGCTCATTAAACAATCACTATGGACATCGTGCTATTTTCATAATAAATCTTCTTTATAATTAATTCTATGCATGATTAAATATATATATATATATATATATATATATATATATATATATATATATATATATATATATATAATGTCTTAAAATTTGTATCTAAAATTAACACGAAAAAAGTTACCGTTTGAATAATTTATATGGCTCATATAAATACAATTTGAAATTTGAAATTTGAATTTTGTTTTGAAATTGATAAAAAAATTAAATGAAGCTTAACATTTGGATGACTTTTCAAAAACTCTATCCACTTTTTCAATGGATAATTCTAAATGACCAAAAAATTCGGTTAAAATTTGTTCAAAAATTTAAAAAAATTATAATATTTTTTTTTATTTTCAAATAAGGAGATTTTTATTTTATTTTTTAAATAAAAATATTAAATTTAAAAGGATTTTTGTCATTGAAAAAAACAATGATTATTATTACGATTATGATCTGCTTAAAAATTCAAATATAATACCAAATATATTATTATTCAATAAAAATAGGACTTGCTCTTTCACGGTTTCTTACTCATCCTGCAATTTTTGTTTTACAAATTCGACGTTCGTATTTATTTTTAAATTTCAATATATGTTTCTTCAGTCTTTCTAACAACTAATTGACATCTTTTTTGAAAAAATAAAAATTATATACAGGTGATAAAAAGTTCTTATTATTTTTTTGTAGGAGAAAACAAGGACAGTGTCCAGAAATTTTTTTGTGGGTGATGTTCAGTTGGAGACGTAACACAAAAAAATATAAGTAATTACATTAATCTTTACAAGCTTGAGATAGAAGCAAATGATAAGAGATGAACAAATGATGCTAAATATATACATACAGTTTTCTAAAAGTTTTGAGATAAAAATGATAGTAATTTTTATCTATTAGTTTATTCATAGTCACGGTCATATTTGAAAACAAAGTGGAGAATATTATAATTTTGGTCATAATATAATTATTATTTTTGTCAAATATTTGTTTATACATAAAAATGAATGTTTCAATTTTAGTATTATACAATTGTAGGCTTTCTAATAATTAGTCTATGTTATTTTATAAAAAATTAACTTTGTAAACTATTTATAGTTGATAAAATTTCTCCTTATTATATTATTATGACAAACGAGAACGGTGTCCTAAAGAAAATGATGTCCGTTTGGAGTGTAGACACAAAACAATATATAAAATGATTATATTAAAATTCACGATCATATGTGAAACACAACATAAAAAATACTTTCTTATAAGTTTAATATATTGGCTGGGAGATTTTATTTATTAAAGACTCTTTTATATTTTATCATCATCTTTTTTCTCTCAAAGATTAAATAAATTTTTATTTCTCTTACAATTTGTTTAAATTTTATTAACTTCTTAGAATTGTTTTATATTATTTAATATAATATCTGCAAATAGAATACATCATTCTCAATTTAAAGAATAAATTGCAAGATTAACTTGATGGAATACTTTCAATGTGCTACTTTTAATGGACAAAATATTATGATTTTATGCTACTTTATAAGGTCACTAACTAAAATCTTAATTGATATTAAATTATAAAATATATCAATTTAAATTCATACATAGCTAATATCATTAATTAAAACTAAAATTAAACTTATCATATTGAAAACAAAATATAAATAGTTCAAAATCATGATTTGAGTTTAGG